>JABASD010004455.1:0-15479 GCA_019776165.1 Pogonognathellus flavescens
GTCCAATACCTCAAACCGTTCTTGAGTTATCGTGCGAACGGACAGACAGACGGACAGACGTAAAACGCATTCTTATACAAGTATCTTACGATACTTAATAACTACTATAGTTGTATATACAAGTTTTATTTTCTGAAGAAGGAGGATCTATATAAACGCACGATAAATAGAAACAGAGCAGTAGTGGCAGATGATAAGTTGGATTTTTGATTTCTTCCTTGTTTTCCTTGTGTCTCATGATCAAGAATTGAAATAAAATGGTTTTAGTAGTATGTCGACAAGGCAGTCATGTAAAATAGATTTTTCTCGCCTGTTGTGTGCTATCAGATCTCAATCAAGGAGACTGTAACTAAAGTAAAGCTTGAGCCAAGAATTTCACATTGCAATGCATCCTCCATCATATACTTCTCAGACAGAGAGAGACGCACTACCAGTTTGTTTTCTTCTAAGTGTATTTATCTGCTGCTCGTTTAGAAACACATGTGTAAGTGTATCTGTTGTATCATCAATATATATCTCGACTACATCTTTTACAATTCTACTACTACAACAGCCGCACACTTGAGTAACTGTACTGCATTATCGGCATGACTGGCATGTTATAGCCATGGCGTGCTGCAGAGAGTATAAAATTACTCCAATTTTTATTTACTGGTAGAAATAGTAGACATGAACGTATATGCAACTTTACTGTGTACATATAGATATACCCTTAACTAACATCAAGGATATTTCATCGAAAATATTTTTGGCTTCGTTTTAGGTTTATAAAGGTTTTTACTACTTTTGCTTCTAAAGTCCTTTAACACGCTATATATACTATAATAAAAGTAAAATGATGATGATACGAATTGCAATTTATATTCTGCAACTTTTGCGAGGAAATTGTAATGTGTTTGTAAGTGTAAGTGTAAAGTGTAGTAGTATTTTTGCAAGAGTGCCTAAAGCTTGAGGAATCTCTTGCGAGAATCTTGATTCGAAAAAATGGAATATGTACTCGAATGAAGATTGTGTAGCCGGAGATAAAGATAAAGAGCAGATTATGATAAATGTGATCAGAGTTTCATCAAATCAAAGCCAAAACCAAAACAAGCCGAAACGAACAAGCCATATAAGAGATAAAAAATACCTTAAGAAGGATACGTCTTATAACGCAACTGCTGCTACTGCAGATGCTGTCTCTCCCATTAAAAAGATGAAGTTTGGCATTGTGCATTAATTCCTTAACTTTTTTTGATTCTTCATCTGTTCTAATGTGTTACAGTCTCGGAATCTCATTGTTTTCCTTGGTATATTAAGTTGTGTAATGAAAAAGTAATGTATTACAAGCTGTGTACTTACTTGAGGAAAGAATGTAGCACTAAAGTGTAAGAAAAACCGGAGCAAATAAATAATCAAGACGAGAATTGTTGTTCGTTGACGTTTTGCGTCTTGCCTTCCCTTTTGCCTACCACATTGCGTTCGAAATAGTACACTTTATAATTCTTATACCTGAATTGTACCTAATATCATAGGTACAGATATAAGCGTCTTAAATATAACAAGGAATAAAATACAATTGCTTCTTTATCATTTCTCTGACGTTATTAGCAAGAATAAGATCTTATATACTACAACTACTATAGGGAGTACATAGAGACACAACGAGAGAAGTCGGCTAATTCTGCCGTATAATTACAATAACACAACCTGCTGCACTCACTCATTTGCATATCAATCATTTTCTATTGGTACACAGCCACAATACTACTGTAAAATATTAATAAGTTCTGCAATGCAACATTTTACACTAGTACCTCTGTGTCTTTATATATGAACAAAATAAATGCAGGTACTTATTCAGCATTATTACCCAAATGCAATACAACATCCACATTTTAATAACATTAGTAAATCTCAACTCTCTTTTAAAATCATATGGAAGAATCTATACCTGTCTGTGTATTTTATCTACCACCTTTATACTACTAAATGTAATGTTCCTCGTCGGGAATTTTTAATGTAATTGGAATCTGTTCTTCTATAGGAAGATTAACTCATTTCGTGCTGGTATTCGCAAATCACTGGTACAATATATTATTTCGTACTGTGGGAAGATATTAAAATGATTTTGCCATGATAGTCTGTACAAATGCAAATTGCAAGGACATAGATTAGAAGAATGGATTACTAATGCTTCATGCAGGGAATACTGCATTTATATGAGGGTATATCATATAGAGTATATATAAATATGCCTTATGAATGTTTTTGCAGATATTTTTTTGTAAAGCACCTACCAGATGTAGTATTGTTGTTTGTTGTTGTAGGTGCGGATTGCAAATACTTTGCTTAGCATAAAAGTACCCACCTACTATACTTACTGTTTCAAAAGTAAACCAGTAAGGTATGTATATTGTTAAGCGAAAACATGAATGATATCTTAAAAACTTCTTTACTAGCGTAAGTATAGTAAGGTATGTTACAGTATTCCTACGTATTTAGTGTCTATGATATACGAAGTAACAATGCAAAAAATCGTCAACAACATTATTTGGTAAACAGAAACATGTGTGCTACTCTGGTAGAGGTTATCTGGTACAAAGGTGACTCCAATGCGTAGAAATGAAAATCTCCTGTTACTTATACTTACCTACAACTTACCTCTCTGTGTAAAATGTAAATTATCATTAAATTTCTGTGTATTTTGTAAGCGTTTCTTTGAATTTCCTGTAATTTAAAGAATGAAAATGAAGTTGGCACATGATAACTCGTGAACTGTGTGAATGTGAATGAAGAATCAGAGAAAAAATCTAGTTTTGAAAATAATACGTTACTATACAAATACAATACGAGACTTTTGTATATATGTGATGTAATGTAATACCTGAAATGAAATTGTACACTCACCTACCTCTTCTGGGTAGCAGGAGCTACTTAGCATACCACATATGGGTGTACCTGATACCTTGGTATAAAATAAAATACCATTATTATTGCGTGTTGTTAAATATTGCATACAATAATGGTAATGGTAGTTAAAACTTATCGTAGTATAGTGCAATGCATCTGTGTGCAACTTTATTTCAATACTTTTCCATACTACACGAACAAACAAACGTCAGGTAAGTGTCCTATACATTCTTCTACTACTACAATGCATAATATTCCTCACATATAAAGTCAAAATGTAATTAATGCTAAGTAGTCTCGGGTTTTGTTGAAATTGCTTGGCATTTAGCATGCATTGTGTGATTTGCATGCTGAAACCTAATGCTAACTTTTAATCTACACACAGTTTCCTTTGTCAGAAGTACAAAAGTGTGGGTTGAGGAGAATTATGTGTACCTTACCGTTTGTATTTGCCATAGAGAGTAATCACAAACATGAATTATCATCTTCATTAAGTCAAAGTCAAAGCAAAAGAGCTCCATTATGCCAATACTTGCAATTAATAGTGGTTTTACGACTATGACCACCAGGCAAAACGAACCAAGCCCAAAAAGCCAAATTCACAACCACAAAATAATAAAATGCAGCTATGGAGAGTAGCATTAGTTATTTAAATGATGATATACCTTTACTATGTACATAAAATGCATTCAAATAGTAGGAAAAAATATAATCAGGCATGACTACTACATGTACAGTCTCATTGAGTTTTAGGCTTAAGCTATGAACTAACCGAAAGGTTTCTTAAAAGGTGAGAATGTCTGAAAATATTCTTTATGAATTGAATTAGCAAGGAGTGATGATAAACAAGGATTTCGTCTTACCTTGTCATGACATGCAGTTCTTTTTAACATAACACAAGCCTAAAATCCCACAATGCCACACACATGGTGGAAGCCACACTAAAAGAAAATACTCGGAGTGATTTGTGCACTATTACCATCCGCGTGTGCATTGTATTTGTTCTTCTGCAGTAATACACTTCATAATAATGTACTTATTAGGAGAGGGGATGAAAAGAAAGAAAAACATAGAGAAATTATACTATGCACATCTTCTGCGTATACAAACTACAAACGAAAATATAAGTGAAGAGTTTACGATGACTTGACTAAAGACCATAATATAAAATGTTTATACACTACGAAGATTATTACAGGTGTATATAGAAGTTCCTTCCAGTAGTATAGTGATGAGTTATTATGTAAGATTTAGTTGAAAATGCAACCTTTGTGTTTTATGAGACAGGGTAATAATATACAGAACGTATCTAATTATTGCATTAACCATATAGGTACGGCAGAGGTAAGTATAGGAGGAAAATCATGTAGTTGTGTTTATACTGGCAAGGTCAGCAAATTACATTTTAATATTATCATAATATGGCACTGAGGTAGTTATGGAATGGAGGTGGCTACATGGATGTGCAATTTGTTAATAAAGGTATGACGAGAGAAGAACACGTTAAGAGCTGCCTCTTATAAGGACTCAGATTCATTTGTTGACGAAAAACATTGTAGACCTTCAATTGTGATTGTAGCTTGCTCAGTTGAGTATGCAACTCTTCAGACGAGTAGAAATAACATTATTTTTTCAGCTGTATACGTGTTTTGCGTTGCTGTGATTCTTTTTTCTATTGTAAAACCATGTGCTTGCTACGTCCACTTAACATTTTCAATGTACTATATTATGCACCTTTTCATTCGATGGACTTGACCAGCGCGAACAGACCGTATAAAATAGGATAGGCATGAAGTATCTGTAATTTCTTCATGAACCACATTGTCATCATAATATCTTCGAATAATTACGTGTAATAATACTTAAGAAGAAGAAGAATAGTTACACAATACATCTTTGCCATTCTATTATGGACACAGATTCAAATGTCATTTGTCCTAACAACGGATGGCTTTCCCTGTGTATATACTTCATTAGAATTTTATTTTGCAAGAAAATTAATGCATCACATCGCAATAAAAATACTTTACCTACCCTTTTTTTGTTTTTCTCATATTCTTTCACACTGGTGACGTAAAATCTGCTTTTATTAAGCTGTAGTCTATACAAAGAAATATGTTTCTAGTATTAACGTGTATCACTTATATGAGACAATGTACTGACAATATTCAAAATGATTTATATACGAATTAATTGAAGTTTTTTAAACAATACCTACTTATTATTAAATCATTTGTGCATTTTAACATTTAAACCCATGCTACATACAATTAGACATACCTCTGTGTAGAATTCATTCTGAATGCTGCAAATGTTTTTGCAGTAATTTTTCTCTCGCTATTTCTAAATTAATTGCTCTCTCTCTCTCTCTCCCTCTCTTATGTTTCAGTATATTAAGAATAATCCGCAATAAAGATGTTTATTAGCGTTTGGAATGTGTTACTATGCATAAATATCTGTTTCAGTGTAATTGAACATCATTTCAATCATGTGCACATAATTTTCTACAAGGTTTCAGTAGGATTGGCTGATTTCTAAGAGTTATGAGTTAAATAAGTGGAAAACATCTGTGCGCATATTTAAATAGATGAAAAATTCAAATCTTCTGTCGTAATTCCATAAGGCTGTTATTACAAATGGTAGTGTGTCATTTAATATTTAATGATCAAGCTGTATATATCTCCTTTACATGATTACATACTAGATTACGTAGAATAAAAAAGAGGCATATATAATATCATGTTTTCCTTAATGTATTGGTGCTATCTCTATATATTATGAGATTATGTAAAGTTAATATAGTTTGTATATTTTTGCCTAAGGGCAAAGTGTGTATGACATAAATATGCAAAAAAGTATTGCTGATTGCTATTAGTGCTATTATTATAATAGTTGATAGGGATATATTATTAAGGCTATTATTTAATGACGTGTTGTGGCTCATTTGAGTTGAGTTAGCTGAGTTGTGCGATGAAAAAGACGCATTTACGATGCCAAGTCATGTGCGAAGGGAAAAGTAATAAAACAGCGCTCTTAAATCTGTTCATTGGGTTTTAACATGTGGAATTATACAACCATACATTATTCTCGTGTGTTACTTCGTTACGAATGGTATAAGTTTGCAAAAAAATGACAGTTTTTCTTTCCTCGCTAAAAGCATTTTTCTAAAAGAAAAAGCCGCAGGGGATGAATTGGCTCGAGTTAAATCCTTCCTTTAACATACGGGACGCGTTTCAACATTTATACGTCCAATATACCAGACACATTCAAAGATGTAAGAAAATACTCTCTTTAAGTAGATACTGAAACATGTCCTTCTTCTTTAGCTTAAACGAACGTTTTAACATACTTTGGCTTCTTTTGGGGAAATTCTTCCTTGATAGAAAGACGCGATTAGCCAACTTGAACTGAAAGGCAGCTAGAAGCAATTTTTATGCTTTATGTGGATTTTATATCCAAAAACCATTTTATTGGCAATTATTGTAGTAGTGAGTAAATTTTCAGTACAGATTCCTTGAAATAGAATTTATCGCATTGTGCAATTTTCATTGTGGACATTTTCCGTGCAGTTTATTTTTATCGAGACGCTACTCTGAAATACTGACGATTCTGTTTTAATTTATCTTAAAACATATATTCACTAGATATTTAGTACACTTACTTTTTCATGTTGTAATATTTGTAAAAATTGAATGATACTTAATTTGAAGTACGAATCTCTCTTCAATGAATATATGAATAATTTATTGATTGATTTATCACACTCTGTGTTAAATCAATCAATGAATTTCACTTGGTCTCATTTAATGCAATGACAAAGTGAAATTAATCCTTCAAAACCACCCTAGTTTGTATTTTCACTTAGAAATCGAACTACTAACTTGAATACTTTACTAATGAACGTTGTAACTTTCAACCACAATATGACAAACGCAATTCGTCTAGATACTACTAGTACATTACAGTAACGTGTTATAATGCTAGCTGTAGTATAGCTATAACATTATATAATTAAAACAGTCTACACTTCTAATGATCAGAGATTTCCAATTAAAGTTTATTTATTCAACAAAGACACACTACTCATTCATTCACAAACTCTATATAGATGCACCTATTCCACTCCTAGAGAAGTTTACATAAAAGTTGTAAATGAGAAGGAGAATAATACGCATAATTATTATTATCTCTGCAATTAATAATGATTGCACTAGCACTTTAAACACTTTAGTACATACTGCAGAAAAAAAGAAGTATCATAACAAGCAATTTCCGTTTTACGTTTTTTAAGTTTCACTAACATCTATATCCTTTATCCATGAAGTGAATACATAAAAAACATACGTGTTAGAATTATTATGCTAACTGGGCATATCTTTACATACTTACTAATTTATTATTTCTTTTTCTTTGTAATTATTATCCTTACTTAACAAGATTATTTTTTCATATTATTGAACACACCAGCTACACTAGAACCTTCATTCATCTCATTTATTATTTATTCCGTGTAGACGTTATTTTTGCATGGGGGAATGCATTAAAATGTTCTATGTAAACTTATTTGCACATGCAAACGAATAAACTTACATAACACGTTTCATTCACCGTGTACAAAGTCTAAAGTACCATTGCCTTTCCTTTTCGTTTGCAATAATGAAAGATCTTATAGTATACCATTCGATTGATCTTATATATGGACAACCAGAGTAATATTATTTACTATCAACAACATAACACCACCAGCATGAGCACCTACTTTCAAATCCCATGGCCTGACTCTTCTGGCTTGACTACTTGTACTTATACCTTATAGCAATGTATGTACACTCTGTTGTTGTTGTTGTATCTTTTAATTAGTTTTGATTTGATTTTTGCCGTTCGACAGATCGACGAGAAAAAAATCTCAACTGTATATAATATTCACACTCATTCATATGTAATCTTTACTCTCAACTCAAAGGCTCTAATGACCGATGTAAATATTTCATTGAAACTGGTGTGAGTGGATTGCTTTTGTTGGAATGCATTGTAAAACAGAATAACTTACCTCTGTAATATATACATTAACGCACAATCGCATTCTTTCCACCATGATCTGAGAGTATCTACTATATAGTTATAATCACACCTTATATAATTCCTATGTGCGTATAAAATATATAGTGTAACACAACTTTATTACCTATACGAGACTTTTACGTAATAATCCAACATGATTTTTATTGTATTTCATATTTACATAGAAGAAATACATGGAGCACTCCCGTTATACTCTACTTAAAGGCACACATAGCTCTTTAGATTGTCTAAGTGGAAAAAATGACGGAGGAATTGTAATTTATATAGTGCAGGGCTTGTAATTGCGAATGGTATGATGTGAAGTTTTGCTGTTGTAATAAAAGACTTGACTTTATATGTGACTAAAATATTTTTTATTCCCTGAATGAGCAAGTCATCTTGTAGTATTGTGATTTGTGCGATGAGATGCGAACTCTTCAGGTGGCTTGACTTGGTTTGCTTTATTTCTATATACACTTTGTACTATTCGCATAGTATTATCATTATTATATGTAGATATATAGACCTACGTAATAAAGAATAGCCAAAGCTTAAAGAGAGAGAGAGAGATTAGGTTATAAGCGACGAGAGTAAAGGGCGATGTTCCATCGTATCATAATGGAATGGAATTGCCAACATTTATTTGCATTTATACATACCGTGGCGTTTGTAATAGAGGATTGACCCACTAACGTTAATTACACAGGATTACACTTGCAGCGTGTAAAAGGTTCTTTATTGATGCCATAATCTGTTTTATCATTACAGTCTTCATCCATTATTAGAAACCATAAGCACCCTTTACTAAGAATCTACCTTCTATCTGTATTTACATTCAGAATTAGAACATTTTCAACCATGTCAACATTTATCATGGCTCGTCAGTTTGTGTACAAATGTTTCTACTATTATTTGTCATTCCCAGTGTCATTTTTGTCATCTGTATCATGTATCATCCATCAGGTTCCAAGTTATAGAGTTAGAACTGGCAATTACTAAATCTTTCATGTACCTTTATAAAAATGGTGACGTAGAATAACCTATAATGGTCTTAAGAAATTTTAAAATGATTTTAATTTTTAATTTCCTTACTGCTCCCCAATTATGCAATGTATTGTTTCACATTAAATTATTTTTCCATACCGGCCATACCTATAGGTAAATGTCACAGATCATATTATACCTACACTAAAATTCCATTTGCTTGAAGGTTAAGGCAGATTTAACTTTTATTTGCATTTATTGCCTGGTGTTCTTAATTTAGGTATGCAAAATATTTATCTGCCTTGTTTGTGAAAGAAGGTCAAGTATGAAAAAACACTTTACTAGTTTTGGCTCGTTGTTGTCATTATCATCAAGTAAAGAACAGACGAGTTATTATACTAGTAGTTACTTATTCCGTACAGCAAAGCACATTTTTATTCAATCTATATAATTGTACTAGAATTATTATCACTGAAGACCTAAATAAAATCTATACCTCTACATATATTATTATACAATATATCTAAAAGTTCACATGATATACCTGTAATTTTACTATAATAATTTAAGTTAAGTGTGTCTCACCTTTGTGCATGACTTTCTGGTGGTGTACGTAACATAAATATATATAGAACCTTGCACACAATACAGAAACACAACACTTGGTATCTGAAGACAAATATGGACAGAACATAAGAAAGAGATTGTACGTAGTAAATTTTGTGTTGGACTTATGTATGTGTGTATGGGATGTTATATTTTCTATTTTCCATTGTGTGTGCAATCCTTGTGTCAAGATGTTAAGGTCAAATCACAATTTCATCTGTCTCCTCGTCTTGCCTTATCTTTAATTTCTTCTGAATGTTCTGTATGTTCATCGCTACATGTGTGCACTTTGTGTTGTTTATCTAGAAATCTTTCATAAAACGATACGCCAGATTTGATTACGCGCTTACAATTTGTTATGGAGGATTTGTAAGAATCTTTTAAGCTCGTCATTCCCTTCGTTAGTTATATCAACTGTATAAATTTTATTTCAACGCTCAAATTGTTGTATAAGGATAAAGGTTGCGTTTAACAAGTGTTTGAGAGGAGTATAGGAACAATTAAGGGTTTAGTGAGTTATATAAGAGGAATAAGTGCTGTATGAGAGAGTGACATGAATTGACCAAAAATGGGGATCTCCCGCAGCATGTTACGTAACTTTTATGGAGATGAGCATCTTTCTCACTAATTCACACTGACATCAAACCAAACTACAAAAGACTTTCCTCCGGCTTCCCTTCTTCAGTTTCCTTCGTAAACAGCCAATCACAAATGATTACATTAAAACCACAGATTCAATTCTTAAGTGCACATTTACAAAGTTCGGATTTCTTTTTATAAGTAATTTTTCAAAACAAATGCTAAAGAAAACACATACCATATTTTTCTTTACCGTACCATATTTTAATGAACAATTTTTAAAATATAGACAAAAGTTGGTCCTTCGGCTCATAAATAAAAAGCCATATTGTTTTTAAATTGCTGGTGATATTTTACACTTCAATAGAACTGAATGTAGATTCATCAATCGCTCCCAGGATTCTGAAAAATGTGAAGTATAATTTTTATACGCAACCTGAATTCTACGTATGCTTATATTATATAATTATTAAATTCGTTCCCCATTTGTCTTTTAGTATAAATTTGTACTTCATTTGATATTATTTCTCTATTATAAGTTTTCAATACACACAAATGAACTTTCACGTTAGTGAATTACACATTGCATTTAATCTGTAAAATTGTATGTACAATAATTATTATATTAGCATTGAGGAGGTTATCAAGAAGGGTAACTTAATAATGAGTGTCTATATACTCAATGATAATTACAATAACAATCATAATGTTTATGACACAATGACACAACTATTTTTATCTAAATCAATTACACTTTTTACAGCATTGTCCATTATAATAATATGTAAATACAACTTTCTTGGTCAAAAGCCAGTAATGTTATTAATTGTTCTCACGATTAATATTTTACTCTCTACATCTTACAGATTATTTCTTTTGAAACATGTCCCTTGAAGAGCTTGCTTCAAGTAATTAATCTTTAATAGTTCTAGTACCTAACCTAGTGTACATTTTATAGATTTTTAGAGTATAGAATCTTTGAACGCACTTTTAAATAATTATGTCTGAATTTATTATGTTGTATTACTACTGTTTGTATCAAACTTTCATTTTCTAATTGTTTACACATGTAGTACAATAGGAAAAACTCCATACGTCCCTTACAAAATTCCATTACATGTATCGCTCCTACATAAATATAATTCTATAACATGTATGACAAAGGTTGTCAAAGACATATAAATATATAATAGAGACATCCAAAAGCGTAAAGGTAGGTAGTAATACAAAATAATAAACTTGATAGGTAAACAATTGACAATGGGAAAAAATGGTTTGTGTAGTTTACCCCGTATAGAAAAACTCCGCATCTCATTTCATCCACGAACGAGTGTGTTTACATTTGCATGAACTGTACATATACAGAGATAGGTGTACCACTACTAAAAATACATTTACCACTACAACTATAAAGCAATTGAGTACATTTAGAATTAGCATAAGTACACATTGCATATCCGTTTTGTTCGTTCACATATAATGCAATAGAAAACAATGTTATGCCTCTGACGTTGGTGGTGGTGGTGGTGGTGCTCCTGCATTTGATGACTATTTGTTTGTTCTAGAATTTTTTTAAATCTCAATGGCTCTACTTTATTTCTCAGAATGCTGGATGTTGCATTCCCATTTGCATTACTAGAATAGCAACTATTTACAATAACTTATTATTAGCCTTTAGTGCCCCGGGATGCCAATAATAGGAGAAAGAGCGAGATTCTGTACAGAAACACAAACAGGACGACATTATAAAAGGATAAAGTTACATCTCTCTCTCTCTCTTTATACTTAGCCACATTTATATACATGAAAGACGACTTATTTAAAGTTATGTTGTATACCAGTAGACAAACAGGCAAAGGAGAAACACGAGCAGTAGTAGTAGAAGTTGTATTAGGAAACGAGAGTGAAAACGAAAATAGAAAAACTATGTCGATTACATTTAAAACCAAGCATTATTGTGTTTGTTTGTGTATAAAACACAAAAGTTCATAGTGCAGTAGCTCTTTGTGTGTTTTTGTGTGTCGTACTAGTCAAATGGCAATAAATGCAAAGAGAGTGCACTGTAAGTGTTTAGATATACGTGGAATTGCCTGGAAAGAAGTATATGTAAAAATAAAAGGACTTTACACTTTATACAAACTAATCTTTGTTTAAAAGGCTAATTCTAAGCCTCAAAGACCCAAATGCAGAAATTCACTGACAATGGCTTTCATTGTAGCGTGTATCGTTGTCGTGTGTCTACTGTCTACAAGAAATCCAGCTATAATGCTCCTATGGCCTAAAGTAAACCAAAACCGAAAGCAATTTACATTTACAACCACAAGTCGTACTGGCATTTGTTTAAGTCGTAACAGAAATAGACACAAAAGAAACAATCGTGGCATGCCGTACGATGATGTGGTCCAAACAAAACCAACCCAAAACTGAATTGTCGTTCGTCGTCTGCTGGGGCTTGTACTTTAATTCTAAATAGAGCTGTCTCGCTCTCTGTATATTCTTCTATTGCTTGTCAACATCAAAAGTCAAAAGATACACACAAAGACATTATATTTTCTTACGTTCATTCATACATTTTATTTCCTTTCCTAGCTTCTACTTTTGTGACGATGTTCTTTTAATTCAATTTCGAATTTGTATATAATACTTCTGTGTCTCTCTCTCTCTCTGAATGAAAGGAGTACTATTCGAATCTAATCGTTTCTTTGGGTTTGTATATTCTTTTTATTATGAAATCTCTTGTATTTCCCTTCTCTGTCATCGTGTCATCAGTCATGAGAAATACAAAGAGAAATTGCGATGAATGGTTTTATGACATCGTTTATTAAATTACCATTAAAAGCAATGTGATAATTCTATTTTCCACTATAATTTTTACACGTTTAGCTCATTTTTCTTGTCAAATGTTTTTATGCAGTAATTTCTGACATGTGTGACGGGTTATAGTAGTAAAATCATGTCCTCGTACCGACACACTACATAAGATGCATGAATTTATACAAAAAGGGTTAAATTGCCTGTAAATTTGAATAATAAAAGGGAAATTATTCCCAAATAAGATAATATACAGACTTGCCTCAGGTTAAAGGGATTTTTAACCTTTTCCTGTTGAATCACAAAAATTATTTTATGTTAAAATGATTGCATAATCGAAAAACTACAATGAAAATGATGAAAAATTGTTTTAAAAACGAAGAAAATGCTGTATATTTATTTACCTTTTGCCACTAGGCATGGCATAGACACGCATGGACACGCATAGAGACTTGTAAACTTTTGCACTTTTTGTATACACGCACAGTTGCATTATAATGCGAATATACTACAAGTACAAGTGTGTATTTAAGTTATCTATGAAGAAGTCATGCAATAATTAGAGATGCTTCAGAATCCTTCGCCTATCTATAATATATGCCCCTTCGGCAAAAGTACAAAAATTTCCCGATGCGTTTAATCACCACGTTTAGCAGCTCTCTCACAGTTCACTCACTTACATCCATTACTACTCGTTTTCAATCATCATATAATCATCATCATAATAACTACACACATAGTGCCTTATTAAATATCCCTGTGCAAATGTACAGTTGCTCTTTCTTACCTTGCCCTGTACGTATACCTACTTAACTACACCATTGTATAATGTACACCTATACATATATAATAAACCTATATAATATAATGTACCTTCCGTATTTATCTGTGAGTTTACACACAAACAATGCTACACATAAAAATAATAAATATTCTGTTACATCAAAATTATCCTTTCTTCGCTTGCACATTTCACATTACAAGCATTATGACGGTTTGATTACAACCAGGAGGAAGAAAAATATTATAAAAATGAAAAGAAACACCGTGTCTACTTAACTAACTAACTGGACTAAATCTTAAGTACACATCTACAAGAATAAAGAAATATTATAATATCTCCTATACAGTATTATTTGTACATACATGGATACACAGCTAGTATAGTATGAAAAAGCAAAAGGAGTATGGTGTTAATGTTTTTATTCCTTTCTTTTTGTGTCTTTGCTACTTGAATTCGCTTCCTTTATTTGAAACTTCTTTGTTGCACACGTACAGATACGTGAGATATATTTTTACAGTGTGTGCAATCATATCTGGTGTAAATACGAGGTGAAAATATTATTTATTAGTGTATGTGACTACTGGTAATGTTTCTTTGTTAAAACAGACACATTCATAAGCGATAAACCTTGCTTTAACTAAACTTAGCATTGGATTTTGTTGTTACAGCTCTTTCTCAACGAAGCGTGAATTTTTTTAAGGTTTCCTTTTACTCCACTATACCAAACGGTCCTTTTAGCAATATAATCCCGTGTTTGCATTCACAAGTAGCAGCGTTAGTAATTCAGCTCAGGATTTACACAGCTTATTATGCGTATAAAACTCCTAATAGCAAATTCACTAGTATACAATATTTGTACAACTATATAGACACATACTATCTGTACTTGGAAAATCTTGTACTTATTAGAAGTAAACCAACAACCCTAGAAGCTATATACGATATTTTATGCTTTTTTAATATAGTCTTGTATTGCGATACCTACACATAAATTTCTGTAAAAACTTCTTACTAAGTACGTACAGAGATATGCTAATTGTAAGTAGACATATTTCTTTTCTAGTATCTGTAATCTGTAGTAGTAGTATACTTCTAGTAGCGTAACTACTGATACGTCAAGTTATTTCTTTACAATAATCACATGTCGTGTACTTTTACATATACTACACTAATCTCATCGTGTTGAGTTCTTTTTTACTTTACACACTCTAACATCAGCGTCTGTCTTTTCTGCACTTTGCTAATTACACACAACATTATATTACCACTGTGATTTCCTTCAGGAACAACACGTACGCAAAAAGTGGCACTTGAGAATCCTATAACAGCCGACATGGTTTCAAGCTCAACACTAATAAATCCATATTATTACACTATACCCTTATATCAGTCAAAAACACACACACCTATACCTATATTTCATATCTACCTACAATAAGAACGTGTATAATACACATAAGAATAAAATTACATTGCTGTTTTCACAGAGATATCCTCTATGTCTGTCTCTTTCTGTCTCATGTGTACCCGTACAGGTGCACAGACTGAAAACAAACTTGAATGTGCATTATTTTTTTAAATAATGAAGTAATTTGCACGTAGAGACATCATACATAATGAGAGTTACCCTACTAAGTACACCGCCTTAAAAACACACAGCTATCCCGAGAAACATTTCGTTAAACGAATTCACAAAGATTTTCAACGACTTATATTGCTGAACGATACAAAAACGATAATAAAACGAATAAATCACTAAATC
>JABASD010004456.1:0-15478 GCA_019776165.1 Pogonognathellus flavescens
TGTCCGGTTACCGAAGAGAGCATTCTTTAAAATTGTACATGATCCTTTTACAGTATTGCCAGAGCTATTCCATTGAAATTCTAGCTGACAATTATGTAGTCTATTGAATGTTGTAGTTAGAAACTAAATTATTGTTCTATGTGCACCAATGTAATTCTGCGCGACAATAATGTTTTTGAACCTTTGAATTAGCTAGCAGTTTTTTGGTTTCGTGAAACACACAATATTTTGTGTTTAGTTTATCGCTGTACTGTTTTGAACTCTTTGGAAATAGATAAATGTCGCTTTTTTCAGGTGTAAGGGATAAACAAACTTTTTCTGTGCTATGTAGTTAAACTGTCTGTAGTAATAGTATGTAGAATGTACACATTAATAATACGTACTAACGATACATTGAAAACTTTAATTGTGAACGAGTAATTGTATCTCTACTCTATTCTCCTTTATAGTTATATATCAAGTTGCTGAAACTACCAAAAAGTTTGTCTAGTCTTCTATCTATACTTTAGTCTTACAAGTATAAATTACAGTTTGATTATGGCGTAGTTGTCGTCTGCCGTTACTTTTACCGATATTTGAAGAGTTTTAAGTAAACGTACCTAAGTGCTAACGTAATACGGTAAGTGTATTGCGTGAAATTGCAATAAAGTCGTAAATTGAGATCTGAGTAATCACGTCTTCTATTTCTGTCGCGTAATGCATCGTAAGTTATTTCATTTTTATTTACAAGTTTAGCAAAAGTAGCACTATGAAAATGTGACAGACTAAGAAAGTTATGGAAGAAAATCCGAAACCGAATAATGTTAAACGGATGTTTTGTAGCAGAAAAGCAACCACAAGTAGAGCGGAACTTAAAAGCAATGAAAAAGGAAGCCATTGAAAGTCATCGTAGCATAAAAAATGAGTTCATTCCATTCCGGACTCATAAATGTGAATTCTGGGAAAGAAAAGTGCAAATGTGCAAAAAGAAGGTGTAGTGAAAGTGGGAAAGTAAAACTACAAAAGTACACACCTATCATCTCAATCTACTTACGTGTAAATATGCTGCTCTTTGGAAAGCATTAGGGGGGCTGAAAGAAAACTCAGGGATGATAATGCACAGAACACACTCAAATGCAGAACAGAATACTTTCGGTTTGAATACGAAAGAGAAATCCCTCTGTCAGAATATATCCGACAAAAGTCAACTCAAGGGGCATTATGCATGTCGTTTATTCTCTTTTTCTCTGTCTCGTCTTCTTCTCAGAGCTACCTTTTCTTTCCCAGCAAACCACATTTCTCGTATTACCACCTTTACCTTTTTGTTTCCCTCTATAGAATTCCCCATATACTCCTTTTTCTCTCAAACTACTATAACAGTATATCTGCGTATACTGTAGGTACCTACTAAATTACATGCCTGCTGTATATTCTATGCCTGATTGTAGTTTAGTGTACTCAGTGAATGCGACTTTCACAATAAAATAAACAGAAAACTTGACTTTCTCTCTATTTTCTTCATACTGCAAAATAATGTAAGCCAAAAAGTCAGTAATGCAGTTCAGTCCACACTTATAAGTATTTTACAGTTTTACTTGTACGTAGAAGCCCTAGGATGTCTTGTATTATATGAGTATAAATATATGACCTTTCAACTTGCCGTTGGCACTCCATAAAGGGATTTTAATGCCTCCCAGGGAAAATGTTCAAGATAATAACAACCAACGGTTACGTTGGGTGCACCAGAGAAAGAGAGTAAGAAGCCAAATGTATACGGACAGTATAGATACCTATAGGTTTGTGAGAAGGAACAATCATATTATATCTAAGTGGTAAAATACCATGCAGTGGGAGTTGTAACCGTAACACCGCAACGGTTGTATACATATTTACCTACCCACACCGTGACCTCACAACGACTCTAAATGAAACCCGACTTACATCATCATCGCAACAACAGAAGCCAAAACGTGTGGGAGGATTCGGAGGACGCACTCGGTGTATATATTTTATTACGCTTACAATGTGCAAAATCTGCACATGAAAGGAGGCTTTCACATAGTGAAGATGAATCTTTCTCTGTGCAAGTCAATTCTTTATGAATTTCATTATCAGGCGACACTAACAATGAATAAATGTTAAAGAGTCGTCATTTATTAATTTATCATGGACAGAAACACTGAAAGTCAGATGTAGTAAATTTGGAGAGACATTGCCTAAGAGAACTGTAACATGCAAATAGTGTCATGTCTGTCGCGAAATAATAAGTAAAGTAATTTAAAGGTCAACTTTATTTGAAAGTACACAGATAGCTTTATTGCGTCTTGATGAGCGCAGAAAAACAGACCTGAAATAACATTACATTTACATTTTTGACATTCATTGTAATATAGGTTTATAATTTGGTGTACAGTAATCACAAATCTTCACAGACAGATATTTTTTCCCTGTACACGAATCTAGATAGTGTTTTTATTATTTAAACATGTAAACATCAAACAGTAATAATTCAATATATTGTGTGAGTAATAAATATACTTGCCTTCATTAACTATACACATTTACAATTCGGTAAACTCCGAATGACCCTTTTGAACCACCACTACTTGTTAGTAGTTTACATCAGCCATACAAACAAACAACATGCATAAAACATTAACATGGTGCAGCCACGGATCGGTAAATAATTGCTTTCTCTACTAACTACGACTGTGTGTACCAACTCATTAACAGTTAAAGTCAACTCAGCCTTAGGGATCGGCATAATTTGGAAATCGTGGAACGCAAAGTACAAATAAATTGTATCTGGCAAACACCCACACTCGAGACTCTAGGCTGATCTAAACAATTCATACTGCATGAGTACTTTCTATATAGGTACTATGATACGTAAGGAACGATTGGTACATTACTTATTACACGATTTGACATTTAAGTTGACATTTATTATGGAGTTCACTTTCATATCAGTGATTCATTAGCGGTTGATACGGAGCAGAATAATTTATTTAGCCCTACGTATAACATCACGGTTTTCCAAACAAACAGGTACACATTCTGTATTTCCCTAATTTACATGTAAGTGTCTGTCTACTCTCTAGATCCCTACTTTACACAAACATTTGCACTGCAATGTGAAGAAGCCTTTGAAGCCAAATTCTTACAATGCCCCAACTCTTTAAGGTGCTATGATAAAAATGAAAGTAAAAGCGCAGATATAAAAAAGGAATCGCCATTTCCTTAAGTAATAAAGTATACCAAAGCATAGAAGAACCACAGTAAAATCTTACTCTCAATGTAGGTAATTTTATGAATATAGGTAGTTTTATCCAGAAATGTTTTGATATAAAGGTTCCATCCAGAGTTCCATTAATACAATTAAAAATAAACCCGATATGAAATGTTTCATTTACATATCTGTTGTCACAAACTCTATTTTAGCTTCTGCGTTCTTTTCTGTTTCCATTGTAGCCACAAGACCACATTCCGAAACGGGAGTAATCGCTTTGGGAATTTCTTCTCGCATCTCAACTAAAATCGATACAAGAATCTCATTACTATTGCAATTAGAAGTTGAAACAGAGTTAGAAAATTGCTTTGGGAACATTTTTAGAGGACAAGTATTTTAATGGAACTAACTACTAATATATGGAAAGAGGCAGCATGAAAAACTTGCTTGAGGTTGCATAGGTATCTACTTTATTATTCTTATATCTCAGAAGAAGACAAAAATATTTGAAGTGTATAGTAGAAAGAAAGGATCTACATATCATACAAAGGAAAAAATAGGCGGAAAAATAAATTACCCGATTCAGAAGCACAATCGAGAAAGATTTTTCTTGGGGTATCATCAACAGAAAGTTGGTTGGGTTGCAGTTGGTGAGTTAATGAGGTGGATGGGGATGGTGACAAAATAGTTGTGGGTGGCCCATTAGTAATTTCATTAGATAGATCTGGATTAATGGTTTCGGAGCTAATGTTGATATTGGCCATAGTTTCCGTCGAGCCACATCCAGCCACTCCATTTGTGTTTGAAAGAGGAACCTCTAGTGCTAATGGAGCCATTGAAGTAGAACTTGAAGTCAATGTATTAGTATTAATAGCCTGTGCAGACTCCGGTTGAGAAGAACTGCCACTGGCAATGTTCTCTCTCCTTTGGTTGTGGTTCTCCGGGTTGCTAAGACTCATTGATCGAGCCATTGATCCTGCAAGGACCCGTTGGTACTGATTTGCTCTCATAATGATACTATTTGCTAATGTCTGATGATAATGATTTCGGTTGCTTTGCAAACCCAATATTTGACTCTGGTTTTGATAGAAGAGTGGTTTATTATTGGTCCGAATGTTGCTTTGACTGTAATTAGTCGTTGGAACTGAGAACCGCGCTTCTGAATTGACTCTTTGTTGTGTCAGATACTGAGAGGGACGAGTCCCATTCATTGTATACCCATTTTCGTTTCTGTAGTTTGCAGAAGTCTGACTTTGACCTCGGGCCTGAAGAATGGCCTGACTCAGATTGTGAATTTGATTTTGTCGGCTCACGCTAGAAACACTAGGGTAATAATTTCTATTCGGCCAACTCACATTTGGTAAATGATCCAGATTAACAGCGTTTCCATTAGAATTCGGAAGCATAGTGTTTGTATAATTGGAGGAGGGATACAAGTTGGGATTGTTGAAATTATTTTCATGTACTCTGTTATTATTTGGAATATTGTAGTTTAATTGTAAGAGATTTGGTGCTGCACTGTTTAAAGCAGTCTGATATTGTGCTGGACCGGGTTGGTGCCAACCACCATCTAAACCCAATGGACTTGATACAAGACTGTTGTGTTGTGATCCTCCGGCATAAATATTTCCTAGAGCGCTTACAGTCGACGAAGATCCTTGCAAACGGTATAAACCTATGAGAAAGATAATCGCATAGTAATAGTCGAAACACATTGAGGAATCTCATGCATGCGAATAATGAAAGTGAAGTGATTGTAATCTACCACAGGCACGTAATTTCACTATATGGAAAATGGAAACGCGGGTTTATCAGCCAAATGCAAAATACATGTTCATCTGCATAACTTGAAAAGATTCTTTGTGACAAAGTTTTGGGTATTCATTTTTCATTCCCTACAATTATAAGTATAACCTGCTATAACTACATATTATAAGGAAACACACAGAAATGGATTTCCTTACTTCTCTGTATAGCAATGGAGATAGTATTCAGATTTGTATGATTTTAACGGAAATGATATGGAATCACGAAAACTGAAGTGGAGCATACAAAAAGGTTGTGTCTCAACTAATAGTTAAAGTACAAAAAATATGAGAAAAACTGTTTCACCTCCGGGAAGGTGCGCTCGCCTCTTCTTGTACACAACGCAGCAAGAACAAAAGTAACACGATGCCACTATTACGGAAAGTACCACAGCAAACACTCCACATATTATAGCGACGACAATAGGAATCCTATCACAAAACATCAAAGGAAAAATTATTAGTGAAACTTAAGATAAATTTCTATTGCTACAGACAAAAGTTACTATAAGGTGTAACGGGTTTTACGGTAGTTTAATAAAAGATTACTAAAATATGCATTTTATAAGGAAATTATATATCGTAAATGACGGTATGGTTTATTACTGTTTCAAAATGGAATAGAGCTCTTCATTTACAGTTGAGGACTGAGTCTTTGTAGTACAGCAGTATTTGAAGACTGTCGTTCCACAGCAAAACCCTGCGGTATTGGAAGGCGTTTGAGGACAATAAAACCCATTGTTCCATTTCCCAAATACATCCGAGTATCCCGAACAATATTCCGTTCCAAAAACTATTTTCAAATTAAAATATTCGTTCACATATTTGCATAGATAAGTATTTTTATGGTTTTGCATTCAGTTCGATTACAACAGAGTCGTATGATTTTACAATTTCTACAGTTTCCATTCAACAAACAATTCAGAAACAAATGTGATGTTGATGACAATATCATATTATTCCTTTTTAGACTTTCTTCATTTTTCATTCTTTCTGAAAGGTGAAACTGTCATTTCGGTCATGCTAAACAATGAAGAAAGTTTCGTATTTACCAGATGAGTAATGTAATTTAATGGTTCGTTGGCAGCATATAAAGCACTCTTACAAAAGTATAAAATATATCAAATCAAAGCAACCCTCATAACTATACTTAAATCGCTTGATTATATATGTTTACCACATTTGTATTGATAACATTGCAAAGTGTGTGTGTACAATGTGGTATCTGATATTGTATTTACATCACGTTTAATGTATAAATAAAACAAGTGTGTCACAAAGAAATCCAATAAAAACTTTATTTGCTCTCGTCTGTCCTTTTGTGATGCGAGTTTTGAGATTCATCGCGAAGCATTTACAAGAAGACTTTATATATTCATTGCGGAACTCACATTGTCTAACCAAGCTTATGAATACGTAAAATGTAACACAGCCGAGTACAAATCTACTTATCTTAATGAGCTCATAACTTAACCGTGGAAACATTTGTAACACTACATATAGCAGATAAGCTAGCGCTATATTATTTTATGCATTTCAACCCGACACTGCTACTCAAGTAACCCTGCACGTTGTACTTCCTTACTTCTGTTCTGTGTTTGTATTTAATGTATGGGGGATGCCGACTAACTACTAACCAGTAGAAAAGGACTAACCGGTTAGACAAATTACCACAAATTTTTAGCATGCTAACAATAAAGCTTGTGCAAAGCCCGAAATAGATTGTGAGGATTACAATGAATGGTTTTCATAGCTCTTGTGTGTGATTTTAGCAGCTTGTTGCGATGTTACATCAACAAAACCGTTTTCTCAAATGTATCACTAACGATAAGTTTACTGCACCGCACTTACATTACATTTAATGGAATCTCCTTTATATCGTATCGCATTATCTCGTATCATACCACGCACAGGTAGATACTACATTACATTGAATTCCTGTCCTTTTCAGTTATAAGCACTCAATAATAAAATAATGTTTACTACCTTTGATTAAATAGATGTTAGATAAAGTTACGTGCTAAGAAAGCAAAGCGGTTAAGACAGAGCAGCCCAAACTAAACATAAATGTACACTACTATTTGCAATAAGGATCGTAAGAGAATTAAATCGGTTGTTATGAAGAAATGGACATTTGCAAGTGAAGTTAAGCGAAGAAAGTGAAGTAAACAGTAAAGGTAGTGGCGGTGGTAGGTACTCAAGAAAGCAAAGGAGCCAGAAAGTAGAAAGCTACTTAGAAGTTGAAGTGAACTAATGCAGTGTAAGTGATTATGGGAAGGAGTCTGTGTTCTGTAATATTATGGCACCCTGTCTGCCCGCCATGATAGCGGAATGGAATAATGGTATGTATTACGGAATACGATGCGTATGGCATAATGCAATCCACTCTAATAAACAACACGAAATAGTTCTAAGGAGCAAATAAGAAATTGCATGAATGCTACGGTTATGTACCTTTTTACATTCAACCGTTCAGCATTTTCCAACGTCACATTGCATAACTACATCCGAGAAAGAAGAGTATCGTAACGAGAGACGGACTAGACTTGACTATACGATGCAATAGCAAAAAAACCAGAATAAAGGTAATGATGCGAGTTTTTCTTTTTTCCTCTTGGGAAGAAACATGACTGTGACAAAAGCATGAGAAAGTTGGTTAAGTAGTATAAATAGCCTTTTTCATTTCGGTGAACAGATAGTAATGCTTCCTTGTAAACTATTAAGAACTTCTGAATGCTTTTTATGAAATTCAGGCCGTCGTTTCATCGCCAGATCCAATATGAAAGGAAAGAGGGCAAATATCGTTGCATTCCTTTACCTTCTGTACAAGTCAACTTATTTTTAGTTTATTTATATTGCAAATGGATCTTGACTGAACGTGTGTACAGTGTAAAGTGTCTTCGTGTATCGGTAGGAGTTCCCGACTTGTTATGAGGTAATAGAGCCACACGTACAAAACACACCGCTCCTACTACTACTGGTCGGAAATTCACTCCTGGAAACCAGCCATCCTATACAAGAACTGAGAACGGCTCTTCAAAGAGATCATTCATTTAACTAACTAAATTCCTACATCATGAGTATGTAACTCAGTGTTATAAATTAATTAACCCTTACCGAGATTTATGAACCAAACAAAAGCTTTGTGCAGGATTTAATGACATTCGTATGACTTGTCATCTCTACTACATACACTGTGTACATTAGCAGCTTGATTACACTCCAACACCAGTTTGAAATTGATACTAGTTTAGAACATCAGTTCAAATTAGAAATGTCCCTTGTTCACTCTAAAAGAAAGTTCAATTAACGAAAATTGATCTCATTCTATTACCAATTTACGTCAGCATAATGCTTTTACGTAGTTAGCATGTAAAAGTGTTATTGGATGTAATAAAACCCTCCCGTTCGTTTACCCCTAAATAAATGCTCCACAAACTCAACTGCGTTGCAGAAGATATCGCCTTTCTGGAGTTTATCTTTATACAAACACAAACAGAACATCTTTACAAAACGTATGACGTAGACAGTTAAAAAAGCTAACGCAAACGTGACAACTGACATTGACAGGTACATATCACATACAATTCTAGTTTTCAACATTTTTACTGTACCTACATACGTGAGTGTAAAAAATACACTCGATATTATATTTCTTGTAATGATAATGATGTAAAGTGAAGGATGACAGGCGAAACAGACGTTACAAAATCAACACGGTTGCATTTCAATTGTTTAGATGCTCTATGGTTTGCAAAAATTATAAACATCTCTCACATTAACATTTGCTTTCAATTTTTTCGCATAAAATACTGTGCAATTTTTGTAAACTTAATAATAATAGCATGTTTTTCATACACTTTAGTTTGCACGCTAATACAGATACTCCCTTCCCTGTAACGGACTACTTATATACTTATTTCCGTTTCTGTTCATGTTTTATCTACATAAAAGTTTCATGCACATAATATTCTACAAACTCAGTCAGTCGGCTGTAGCATATTGTTTGTTCTTATGAAAACCCGGAGAAACTCAAATTACAATAAAGTTTCATATCAATGTGAATTCTCTTGCGTGATATTCATTTCCTTATTATTAATTATGTTCCTAATTAAAATGGAGTTTCCTGAAACGAAGCCAAGGTTTTAATTTACATGTACATAATTTTCAATGTATTTTACAGTACTTGTGTTCGGGAATCTTCTAGGGAAGCCACCTTATTCGCATAGTTTTACAGATCATATTAAATTACTCCACGATTTCCTCATTCTCATTCTAGGAATCCAATGCCTTACACGTAGGAAGCCACAATTCCCAGTTGCTCCGCAATATTATAATATTCTTTAATAAAATATTTCTTGGTAGTTTTTCCATGATCATGTGAAGATATCGCGGTGTACTTTTACTCTCGTCTTCATTGCCTACTGCACATTAAAGGGAAAACCAGACAGAATAATGAAGAAAAGAAGTGGACAATAAACTTTCTTAATTACGACAAGATGTAATGTCCCTACTTGAAAATTCCTATTATTCAAGGCGGGCAATTATTCTATGGGTTTTGTACGTCCTTTCCTGTTGCTGCAGTAAATGATACAATCGTAAAGAACTCTTGACAGAAACATATGTTTTAAAACATACAGTTCATTTATCACATTACGGGAAAATGACTTTTCTAGTCTCCTTCAACATTGTCAGTTAGTATTGCCATTAAATTACATTCCCCTTTGGAAGACTACAGCTAGAAGAAAAGCGTGGCTGTTCTGAGTCGCATATATATAGCTATCGTCAGAATCACAATTCTGGTCATCACCCCGCGAGAGAGACTTTAGAAAGTAGTAGGAAAGAAACACAACGTTTGTCTCATGTGGCTTAATAACTGTCCCAATCTTGCTGTCTGTCTTTCGTATTACATTACTACTTACATGGAAAAGTGTGTGCTGTGCACCCGTAAGAGTATTAGATTATATTTCTTCCATACATACGTTACGTATCGCCACTTTCACCCTGACACCATATCCATCTCTATTTCCCTTTGCAGAACAGAGAACAAGGACCGAGAGGAATGTTCCTCACACAATGCATATAATGGAGCTTATCGTATAATACAGATAGTACTCGATGACATGGAAACTACAGAACAATAAGAGAGTGGTGGAAGTGGAGGGAGTGTAGACGAAGAAACAAGCAAAGCAAAAGAAGGACAAAAGCTGGAGAATGGCTTTTACACAAGCCCATAAATCAAACTAAAGCCATATCTGATGACTCGCAGGAAATTGTGCGTTCTTTGTCAAAGTGCACGAAAAAATGCTTCTCACGTTTTCACTACATCATCTTCCCTGTTCTGTGTCCTCTTTTGTCTTTGTACTTCTTCCTGTTCTCTGCCTCCTTTCTCTTGATGACTTATAGTATTACCACCACTGACGTGGTTGTGGATGTATTTAATACCAGATCTAACTATCGCACGGCAACCTTAGTCCTTCAAAGTTAGATAAATATGTACATACCGACGCACACAATTCTTTTATCAATACTACCAGCAGAGGACGAACACCGTTCCTCAATAGTAAATTGCTGCCAGTCGGTATCTGCTCCAGTAGTAATGGTGATAATGATGACAATGATTACGACATCCGTAAAGGGATTTAGCTACGCTACGACGCTTTCAGACTTATGAGAACCTTTTATCTTCCACTGAGAACATGGAGACATTAATAAATCATCTTTATGTTATTTCCCTTTTTCTCGTCATCAAATTAACACTCAACTAAAGACTTCACTTACCAATTCAAAATTGATCAACGAATAAATGTATAATATTACCTAGCCAAATGCCAACTTCACTATCTACATACACCACTTACTAATAGTGATTGTATTTAAATGCGTTGTTCAAATTTAAAAGGCAATAAACTTTTCAAAAATTAATTTCAGTCCATCATGCCTTTTTAGCAAAAATACTATTGAATAAGCTCAACAAGACCAATGTGTGTATCAAAAACGCAAAATGCGCAAAAACTATTAAATACAAAGAAGTGAAACTTATTAACAATACTATAGAAAGATACCGGTAAATTAACATTGTAATTGTAACGACTTTGAAAGAAAGCTTAATTATTTTTATCCAGTATATGCGGATTAAAAAATGTTGCGAATGTAAGTAAAAAAGAATATAAATTTAGAACTCACTCTCATGATCGTCGCTTGCCAATACGGGATAGGACATTCTCACTCAGTGTAGTATGATTTTCTTTGATGATTTGTTAAACAAAAAGATGAAACACTTTCACTGTAAAGATACTTTCTTCGGTACATTTATATGGAGGTTTCTCCAATAAGACAAATTGCTAGCACAAGGCATGAACTGTTTATAGCCAATAAGCATAGGAGTAATTCACACAAGTAACATGTTACTTATTTATAGCAATGTGCTTGCGTATCTATTGATTTAACAAGTAATGTATGATGTGCCGTCTACATAGTTGTTCTACTAAAGCTGCTCGTATTTCACCCGGTTTCACTTTTATCTGCGTGATGACAGAACTGTAATTAGTGTAAGTGTGTCCCTGAGAATTAAAACAGTAAACATTTCCTTTACATTGGACAGAAAACATTGAAGAACAGAAAGCATGTGGGCAAATGTGGACTGTGAACGTGTCAGACGGGAGGTGAAAGGAATCAGAAGTCGTTTCTGGCTCGGTGAAATCCCGACTGTTCAAAGTGATGTGCAATCTCCAGCTTGAAATAGAGAGGGAGAAAAGGTAAAAGACTCTGGGAAAATCTCGCGCAGCCGAATCAGCTAAGTAGACTCGTCTTTGGCTTACTGTGTCTATTATACCCAAACAGAGGGAAGTAAGTCCATCTAGAATAACTACATTTCTTAAAATACATACCAGAGCTTACATTTAATACACTGTCTGTATTTTCGCCGACAAAGAAATGTGAGACATTGTGTACACGCACTTATTACATTAAGAAATGCTCAGCAACAGACCAGAAATGCGGGAGAGGTGAGTGTAATAAATATTTAGCTCGTTATGTTTACTTCGGGGAAGTATTAGTGTGCATATATAAAACGCTTTAAAATTTATAAACAGCTGGAATTCTCAAGCTTTTAAGGTTCTTATATTCACGTCTCATGAACACTCCTACGAAATACCTACAGGTAAAAGCAATTCTAAATATACAATGCAGAGAATGACACAACTAGAAATGCAAACTGACAACATTCTAGTGTACTTGCTTCCCATGTCTTTAAATACCCCTTAACACTTTCTGACAATTAATTATATAGAAGCTTTCCCATTTCTAGAGACTAGAGGTTTCTACAATACAAAGCTACCACTAAATACCTCTGAGAGTCACTGAGTAGTGTTTATTTGTAAATAATAATTATTATGTCTCCCTCCTGCAAAACTATTTAGGTATGTGTTGTATATCTCCTGAGGTTAAGATGAGACATGCATGCAGTACTACTCAGGATATAAGGTCATTAGGTACTTAGATTACATCCTTCTGTATAATGGAAACAAATGCATTCATATGAAGTATTTAAGTGGTTTCTTCAACTAATTTGGTTAAAAGGCATCACAGAAGTAGTAAAATAGTTTTCCTTTCTTTTGGCGAGTTCAATGCTGCAAATGCGTCATTCGTTTCACAATAGGTAAACGTTTTTAGATTGTATAAATTGAAAACACATTCAGCTTTGGAAATTCCTCATTCCAGGAAATTCCAACTGTCTTCTATTACTAGATTGGGTTTTTGACATTGTATTATTGTACATGGATACTGCATTCACGTCATACCAACTCATGGCAGGTGGAGTGGAATAATGTATTTAACAAGATATTCTTTTGTATCGTAAAGAACATGGAAATTAAACTTTTGAATTGTGAAAGCCATCATCATGAATTTCTCATGATAAGTACAATATAATACATACCTACCTATGGTATGTAATCTTGGAGGAGAAGTTTCATTTCGAGATTAAATATATTAAAGATTCAGATGCGGGTTTGGTCCCCGTCTTGTCTATCCTCAATGGAGATGAAATTATATTCAGAACAGAGCAGCAACATGCGGAGTCGAGCACTGTGGAGTTTCTTGTTCACGACATCCTCCTCACCACTCAGTACAAGCCACGAACCAAAATGACATTAAGAGAACTTTAGATTGTCAACCGAAAAGTAAAACTGTGCCACCCACTTTTATCACAAAGTGTATAAGATTTCTCTCTACATACCGTTAGTGAGAGTGTAGTGTAAGCAAAGGCATTTTGCAGCCGGGAAGATGAAAGTGGAACTAAGTGAAGCATTTGCCATCGGTAATCTGAGAGAGTCTGTCTCCAAGTACTGAAGTACCTCAAAGAGTAGTTTATGTGTACGACCAAGACGGGTTTGGCTTAGATTGCAGTTAGTCGTGAGATGGAAGACAATATGTACATATGTAGATGTACATTCCCGATTGTGAATGTTTTCCAAAAGGAGCCACACAAGGACCGTCACGGCATATTGCTATTATTTTGTTCAAAGTAGCGTATGAGTCTGTAATAATATTCTTTCTTTGAATCTTATTTACAATAAGACTCTGTTCCACAATAAAGACTCGTAACCTAAGGTCTTGTTGAATTCCTCAGACGAAACTTGACTGGCATATTTATATATTATTTTAAATTCACTTATCTCTAAGTAAGTGTATTGCTGTAAATGCTATAATAGTAATATACTTATACTCCACAATGCAAAATTCGTCTGCCTCAGTTACCCTTACCCTTACAACAATGAAACAAAGAAATGGGATTACTGTATTCCATAAGGACTTCACTTCAAGTTTTTACAATTTACAAAAACTTTTCTTTTTGATATATTTTAGATATATACCTACCTACTTTAGCGTATAAAGCATTTGCAAACAAAATTCCATTTAAACCTGGACTGACACTCTACTTTATTTGATAAAAAGTAAATGTGCCAGCGTACAATGCTGTCCTTGTCCAAGAGTGGTGACAGTAGGAAATCAAAAGTAGCAAGGACATGTTTAATGTGCTGGAAAAAGTTGAAATGTGTTTATATGGAATGAAAATGCGTTCGCACCGAAATAGTCCTGGCAAATGATTGGTTTTCAATCTTCTTTTATATAACCGTAAATAGAGTTCAATCAGGAAGACAATTAGACCTAATGTATGTTTGCGAAGTTTGTATTATAGCAATTTTATTTTGATTGGACAAAAATATTCCCGTTATTTTGACTACTGCTCATAAATTGGTTGTTCGCAAATTAGAAGCTGGTTGCATAGGTGGAAGATGATTAGACATTTAGGTATCTAAATTAAGTTGCAAGACAAAGTTTTGTATTCGAAAGTGAGGATTGGACTCTAAGGCAGGAAAGGACTAAGGGAGATTAATTATAGCAGTGTTGTTGATTCGCTAATCTGGAAATAACAAAGGGAGGAAAGTCATATAATTTACAGAAAACTTGTAGTTATCACTACAGATCGGGCAGAGTATACCCGGGAACTGGGAGAGTTGAGCTGATGCAGTAAATCTTCGGGATAAATGAGCATCTTGAGAAAGTCGAAGTTGAGCTTAGGGTATTGCATGGAGAAAACACTACAAACTTACCGTCCAAGTACAACACTGTGGAAAATGCTATTGAGTTTCCTTCGTTCGGTTTTATTCTCTTCTCCTACACAAAACGAAAGCCTTCCCCTTTCTTTCCTTTCTTTCTCTGATTGACGGAGTGAGTAGACTCGGCAGCTACACAGGAAAAATTGTACTCAAGTCAAGTCACTCCTCACAGTTTCATTGTACGGTTCTCTGAGTATATTGCGGCTTCCGAATGTTCTGTATCTATGTGTAATGTGTGCCGTGTACATAGATACTGTGGCAATGAAGACGTACACATCGGATGAAGAAAGAACTGCGAGCAGAAGGGTGCTTACATGTCACAAACACTCTGCCAGTTCATTGTTTGAAACCACAGGCTTATCAAGGCTTTTATACTCCCATAAAACCCCACTATATATCACTTCCATTTACCATCAAGTGCAATGCAATATTCTAAATACGACCGACACCACCACTCTACAAACAAACTCAAACGCACACAGCCTATATCGCGTGTCTTGCAAAAAATACATAACCTACCTTTGTGCAAAAGTCATTTACACTACGCACTGGAAAAGAAAAGTACAAATGCTCATTCATGCTGCCCACTTTGCTTTCCACTGATCGAGAGTAATGTGTTCTTTTCTTTCCAAGATTAAAATAAATGCTAAAACTTTCAGACAATACTATTTACTAATGAATGAAGGAATCTATGTATACTAAAGGCGCATTTTAAACAATCATTCGTAATTAATATCAATAAATTATTGTTCGATCCCAATAAATATCTTTAGAAGTTGTCTGGTGCAATTTTTAGAGCAGTATAATTATAAGGTACATTAATGTAGTACATTTATTACAAG
>JABASD010004457.1:0-14783 GCA_019776165.1 Pogonognathellus flavescens
AACTATCCGATAAAGTTTACGCTAAGTCTGTACTCATTTCCAGTCAATAGTTTTCGCTTTTCAAAGTTGGGTTGTTTTTTCATGTATAAGGAGTAGGAGCGTGGCGTACTGAAATGAAACGCGGCTCTTAAGATTATTGAAAGTATTTATATTCTTAAGTATGCAATTCTACGGCATATCGATTTTCTGGTAGCATTATAAACTATTATTCATGAAAAAGCATTTGATTTTCTAAATTCAAGGTCAATTTTATATACTAAAGCATTTATAATATTATTTGGCAAATAACCAAAACCAAGCATGGATAAAAATGAGGGCACATGCGTTTATAATAATTGTTTTTCCCCTTAATCACATTATTATACTATTTCAAATATTCCAAATTCCAAACCTTTAGTTTTTGACTGAAGAAATTTTCGTATATATACATTTATTTTAAATGGCCCATAATGGGATTAGGCATGATGCATGAAGACATGATTAGGATGGGATATAAATATTTTCTTTTTTTATTTATCAATTTAATATAGGTAGCCTAATATGTATAGCAAATTTATTAGCTGTGTGTGTACAAAAGGCAGGGCAATCTTTAACTGTCCACTAAAGCAAGAAATAATATAAAATTTATACAATTGACACACACATAAGTGACATTTGCATTAACGTACTAATCCGTAATCACAATTTAAACAAATAGACATCAAAATAATTAATTGATTGTTTTCACCTCATTGTTTTCATATTTTAATTACTGACAGGTTGTTTAGGTATGTTTGCTTCAATCCCAAAATTTGGGAATTGCAGAAGAATAATCAAGTAAGTAATTAAGACGCTCATAACCTATGCATAGGACGACAAAAAATTATTAGTATGACGATCTGTAACGTATTAAAATTATGTTTTAATTCGGGGCGTATCCAGAAATTTGTAATGGGGGGGGGGGGAAATGGGGGGGGGCTCAAGCTTCGTGAACCCATACGTAGATACACCCTTGTATTTACTTATACGACCGACAACAACCAACTTACAGAAATTAGAAGACTCCGACTTATAGAGAAAAAACCAGTGGTAGTAATCCGAATTGGAATATTTCCAAGCAGAGAAACAATCATTTGTGCCTGAATTTTAGAAATATTTTTAGAACCAAAATTTTAGATGCTAGATGGTTACAAATGGAACAGAAAAATTATTATTGTGACCTTTATTTGAGATTCGTTGTATAATAATTTCAAATCAATTTTGCAAATTGCTCCAGCCACTTCTTGAGAAGCCGTTGTGACATCCGAGCATGTGAATGCTATGAAAATAATTTGACTGACAAAAACCAGGATTAAAAAATAATCGAAGAAAGCAAGTGCATATGACGTAACATCGCTTCCCTTTCCTCCTGTTGTAAACCAAACAACAGCGAAAAAAGAATAAGCTAAAAGAAAAGTACAACCCCATCCGATTTCTATAAAGAGCTGTTTTCCATAAAATGCATTAAATTTTTGTATTTCGTTTTCAACTGCATTCAACAGAGCAACAAGCTTTTGGAAATAATCGTTAACAAAAATTTTATTATTCGAAATATTTGTCGATATCAAATTAGAATCAGAATTTGTCTTGCAAACATCTGATGTAATTTTATGTGAAGAAAATAACATTTTTTCAGTTGGAAATTGAATAGTCAATTTGCCGAATTCTCTTGCAATAATTTTCACCACAATTGTGTACAGTTGAATGAGATACGCCACCCAGACTGTGTATCCAATATGTTGCACTGCCTTCGTACCCCAAAATATCATTGAGAAACAAAGCGCAATTGATACTGTATAACTTTTCTCTGCGAACAATTTTGAATAAAATGACAGTTGCGTTACCAAACCACATGTCCCTACAACCACGGATCCGATGAAAACTATGATGATATGCTTTTTCGAATCTTTAGACAGTTTTGTAAACATTTCTCTTGTTTCCCAATTTTCAAAACTGACAACATCGATTAACATGCCTTTGTACAAAGAAACAATTCCATTCCACAATTTTAAGTGAGAATCGGCCTGTTTTAATCCTGTGATTTTGTACAGTATAATTACACCGTATTGTGCATAAGATATGATAGAATCAATCATTAATTCGCTTCGATTAAATTTTATGCTTTCGTAAAGAGAGTAAATCGTTTCCTGAAATTGCTGAAAAATTATTAGATTTATAATATCAATAGAAAAACTCAAAATTGTGAAGAAAACTGGAAAACTGAAGAATTTAAATTGAAACGCCCGTTTGGAAATTCTAATAGGGTAATATCCAAGATATCTGCTGAAATAAAACGGCCATGAACCCATTGTAATCAGATTTGATTCTACCGTGCTAAGAGTCCATGGTTCCATGATGGCTGAATAATAAACTCTATCAAAGAATGTTCACTGCATTTAAAACACCATTAGATCAGAAGAAGGTCTAGCTTTATACTAACAATTAGGAAAATTATTTTCATGCTACATCTAATTTAACCTCAATCAATCAAGGGCGTAACAAGGATTTTATAATGGAGGGATCAAAACCCAAAAAACTCAAACCCAAACCCAGCGGAAGGCTGTATATTTTTCCAACAACCCCTTTTTTCCGGAATCTGGGGGGTGGGGCTCACGCCCGGCGAGTCTATGCGTAGTTACGCCCTTGCAATCAATACATTAATTTACTAATCAACTTCTTTTGTAAATATTATGACTACACTTCATAAAATTATTAAACTAGTACATTAAAGCTTAATTTTCCATGTTCGACATTTGAATTTCTTCCGCACTCCCGATTACAAACTACTAGATACCCCCTTGCACGTCTAGTATCGCATAATGTTGGATTATAATATTACAAATAATAAATTAATATTGGGTGAACATTTACGTTTGCATAATTGCATATAATGTATATTCGCATTGCACAGTACCCCAAAAACACTGAGAAGGGAGTCCGTGCAGTGTAGATTCAAAGCGGGGTTTAGAACATAAGCGGCAAAATTGCGAATAAAACACTGAATCACCGAATTGAACAGACACAGAGACGTACTCTGCACAGGAATGACGGAAAGGAGTGCAAAAAATTTGTAAACAAGAAGATTAATTGAAAATTCAATCCATACAAATGGACAACGGACGGAGTCGATAGCTCCCGAAGCTTCCTGCCTGCCTAATCATCTTTTTATTCGAAAATGTGAAATTGTCAGCTCGACGATTTCAATTAAGATTATTTCGGTAATTTTTATTTTTGGCATAAAATAAATATGAAATAAGTAAAATTTTAGATTCCTATTGCTGATTGTCAGCTCAGTCAGCTGTAGGGACATGATTTTGGTAAAATTTCGTAAAAATACGTGTGGGCCATTTGTTTGTCATTTGTTATATTAATAAGTAGTAGATAAAGGGGGGAGATTCCATAATTTCAAATTTGCAAATACAACAATACAAAATATGGAATTTTTACAGAAAGGGTAGTAATAATATCAGTATAATTTGGTGATAGTGATAAGTGTGAATTGATATAAATTTTTATGTAATTTCATTATTATTGATCCTGAATTGGCAGGTAGCGTATCAGTTGTCGTGCCAGTGCCATCGTCGTAAAGAAGATCAGATCTCGTGCGCAGTGTTTGGATTTTGGATTGGTGATTGAAGGGGGCAAGAATGAAGAAACACTTATGACTTTAAACATTAAAACAGCCCAAAATGAGCCGGAAAAGAAAAAGTTCACGAAAAATCTTCAGCAGTTCCTCAAGCTCTGAGAGTGACGACGCTGAAAACCCAAGTTTACAAATCGGTGCTATTCCATATTTCAATGTACCTGACTCTGAGTGGGAAGAAAGGGTGAAAAAGTTACGACCAGGTAAAGATTATAATAATTATATCATTTTTGTCTGTTATTTGATATTGATTGATATTCATTAAATCAAAATACGGAATTGATGCTACCTTAACTTAAAATTCTTCCTTGCCACATCAAAAAGTACTTGTTATACTTAAAACAAATAATTTTTTACAGGTGTTGATTCTAGCAGCGATCTGTCTGTTTATATAAAACCAGATTTACACGGAGATGTACAGAAGATACTTAATAAATCGTACTCTCCTCGTGATTTCGTTAAGAAACAACGATTATCATTACCTAGACCTAAGGAAAAGCCTAGACTGGGCGAGAAGGAAAGAAACTCTGCATCGAACTCTGCACACAAAGATGCTGCTACGACTTTGTATGTTAATCAACTTTTTTATTGCATATTATTGCATATTAAATTAAAACTAACAAAAGCGTATATTATACTTAAATATTTGACAAATTATGATATCTGTTTACAGCACAGTAAACAAAGCTCAATCGACAAAAATGAAACTGCCGGAAAAAGCGAAACCTAAAACCGCAAAAGTAGATACTCATTCTTCCACGACATCGTCCGTTGCTTCCACTCTTGGCATGTTTCGTGCGTCAGCCGAAGAAAATGTTTTTCACTCAACTCCAATTAATCCACGAAAATTGATAACACTTACTGATCCGTGCAAAATGACACCAATAGCACCTAAGAGTGGAACTCAGGTATTTACAGTTCCTCGACCCGATGTTAAAAAAGTGTCACAGGAAAAAAATGCAGATACTTCCATATTGGAAGCTACTGATCCAGGAAGAGAATTTTCTCTGGGTAGACTGGGTGGATTGGAAGCCACTGAATGGAACTACAAGAAAAATTCGATCAAAAACTGGATCGATGAAGCCAAGAAGCTCCAACCACCGTGGTCTCCAGTTTCAGAACGAAATGAAAATAATAGCAACGTTGAAAAGAAGTCAAATTCAAAAGTTTTTACTTCTGCACAAGTAGATAACAACATCACTTTCGGACATCAAATACCCCACAACGAATTAAGTGCAGTTATGTCAATTTTGAATCAACATTCACAAGAGCCAGAACATCGTAAGACGGTGACATATAATGAAACAAGCAATAATAATAATAATGCAAAACCAACCTCTGCTGATATACCTAAGGACAGTACTTATTCCGAATGGAACAGTACTGGCTTACATGAAAAGTCGCTTACATTCAGTGAACAGGAGAAATCAACAAGTAAATACAAACAGAACGAAAATTCCGGAATCGAGCAAGAAGAGCCAAAATATGTAAATAAATTCGAGTCAAGTAGAAAATCAAGAAGTAAAAATAAAGAAAAGTCTATTGGTTTGGTGCCATCGGATCCTTCTCGGTTGAAATCTGAAAATAAAAACGACTCCAGCATAACTAATTTAAATAAAAAACATGGAAAACACACAGACAAAGAGTTACTGGAGCTATTGTCTCAGCCAAAATGTGGAACAAGCTGTGAAGAGCCTGCACCAAAGACAACCCAGAAGATGATGTCACCTATAGAACCTGCATCAAAGAGACCCAAGAAGATGATGTCACATAAAGAACCTGCATCAAAGACACCCAAGAAGATGATGTCACATAAAGAACCTGCATCAAAGACACCCAAGAAGATGATGTCACCTAAAGAACCTGCACCAAAGACACCCAAGCAGATGATGTCACCTAAAGAACCTGCACCAAAGACACCCAAGCAGATGATGTCACCTAAAGAACCTGCACCAAAGACACCTAAGCAGATGATGTCACCTAAAGAACCTGCAACCAAAGACACCTAAGCAGATGATGTCACCTAAAGAACCTGCACCAAAGACCACCAAGAAGGTGGTGTCACCAAAAGACGAATATTTAAAGCGACTTTCCAAAGCGTTGAAGCAACGTGGCGTGCCTGAACTCATCGTCAGTACCAATACGAATATGATTGAAAAGGAAAAGTTAAAACGATGTGCCCTGATTTGGGGTAATACACAATTAACGCAAGATGAACTGGAATTCCTGCATAAAAAGTTTAACGATGAAGCTTTAAAGTTGGTTAATGGCTTGTATGCTAATTCAACTTACCCTGGAGGTGTATTTACTTATAAAGAATTTAAGGCTGCCCTTGTGAACGAAGGTCTAATTGAAAACATTGCTGCAGAACCGCACAGAACAATGTTTCAAACGTGGATGACAAAAGAACAGAAGGAAGCCAAACGTATGGGTCTTATGCAGTTATCCAAATCGGATGACCCTAATCTTCTGAAATTTAAGTTTTTGTACCCTGATGATAAATAGATGCGCTAAGTTATATTTTTACTCGATGAATTTAAATGTGTGTAAATAAATACTGTAAAAATTACTTTAGTTCTGAAAGTTCTTATTCCAAAACTAAATATTTAAATAGGTTACTGATTCTAAAAATTATTCGCTGAACTTTTTATTCGTCATTAACTTGGAAAACATATTAAATTTTGTGGTGCTGAGATTTTAGTAGCTGCGATGTTATGACCATAATTTGCAATCAATCATAAAATCGCATATTTTTATTAGAATGTTAATTTTATTACGAATGATGGACAAACATTATAGTACATTTACAGAATGTCCACTATAACCAGATTACCAGATAACGACTTCACTAGGTAATTAAATTTAAGGTGGTTTCTGGAGAATTTCTTCCCTGTGCGTGGCATATTAAAAGAAACGTTAGATTTTTGAGGTAGTAAATGTAAAAGGGTAACCGGGTACCCCCCTCCCCCCAACTGGTAAAATAATTAATAAATTTTATATTTTATTTAGTGACCGCTCCCCCAAACTATTTGTAACCCTTCAAATGGCAATCCTAGTTACGCGACCGATTATGTTCATAATATCAAATCTACTGTTTGCATACCGCCGCCATTTTCTCCAAGATCCGAGAAGAACAAAGAGGATCCCCTCCCTCCACGTAGTTGTATTTCATCTGCGCATGCATTGCAGGCTGGAGAAGACAACGACAAAGATATTTACTTCAGTAGCTGGCAGCTGGCAAACAGTTTTCTTTGTTGAGTGAAAATTTGGTGACAGCGAGCGACACCGCCAGCTCTGACTTGTTTATTCTTCTTCTTTTTTGAAGTGTTGTTTTTCTGTTGGAAGTGTCCATAAAAAGTCAATGGTATAGTTCTTTTTTAATTGTTTTACATCATATTTTCATTGAAATTATTTTCACCAGTCACTTTCGTCATGGAAGGAATAAAAACTGAGGATTTTTACGACGATTTAAACCACTGTGATGTAGCATACAGTAAAACAAAGAATTCCATAACTCGGGTTGAGGATGAGTTATTAGGTAAAATCAAAACTATTTTGCTATAATTATGAATGTGTAGTGGGGTTTGGTTGACGGTACAAAATACGGAATTGACGGTGACGTCTTTTGTCTTTATTATTTTCAGAGTTGCGGAAAAATTACAGCGAGGAAGAGTATGAAGTAGAAAAACTCACTTTTTTACTTTCTTCCGAAAAACAACAACTGGACCTTGCCAAGACGGAACTTGACCTGGCTTTATCGAAAAAACAATGGTAAATTAAATCTAAGAAAAATCCTTTGAGGGGTGTAATTTAAAAATAGACTAATATTGTGCCCTATGAAATGATTTTTGGATGGCAAACTAAATTTGTGCTTTATTACCCATTTAAGTCTGGAACAGGAAATTAATAGTTTGACGGCATCATTAACGGAATCTTCCAAGGCTCTAGAAGAGATGGACATCCGTTGCACCAATTCAGAAAGAATGATTGAAAATGAGTTAAATGTTATAGAAGACGTTCGGCATCAACATTCTGTAAGCTTCATCAAATTCATACTTACCTGATTGCCTTTAAAGTAATTTTTTTCCTGATTATCACAGGAAGAAACAATTAAAATCTATTGTCAATTGATGTATAATATAATAGTACAATTAACGTATTAATAGAATTTGAAACGAGCGATTTATGATTACATTTTAATAAAACAATTGTATAAAATTGAAAATAACTAGTGAATTTTCTAAATGTATGTTTTTTGTGCTTGATGGTTTAGGAGCGGTACAGACAGCATCCACGCTGTAACAAAGTCATGGAAATGGATGGGAAAGTGATGGCAGGAAGTAAAGAATTGAAAGCAGCAAAAAACATGGAAAATTTGACTTTGGAAAAATTAAACTTAGCGTTAAAGGAGAAAGAATACGCTCTATTACGATTGAGAGAAATCGGACCACGCTTATCAAAATCGATGATATACGCAAAAAATTTGAGAAGCAAGACCAGGAGTGTATCATTCGCTTCACCTGTCAAACAAAGTTCTCCTGCTAAGACTTACATACCGGCAAACGCTGACAGGACTTCATTCAATCGGAGTTTGCTGTCTGGGTCTTTAGGTGGAATGAAAAGATATCCTACTCTCAAGTCACGATTTCAAAGTCATAGTCTCGATTCAAGTTTGAATGACAGAGACTCATTTCCTTCCAGGGTAAGTTTTAGAATAAGTTGATTCATATTTAAACAATCATTCATTAATATTAATCATAATAATAAAGTAAAGTTCAATTGCAATTGAAGTGGCCGGTATATATTGATAGAGGAATATTTATTACTAGATTTCAGTTACCGGACATGAAGGAAGTTCAATTAATAAAATTGCACGAGCTTCATCGTCGCCTGTTGTCGCTAATAGTTTACTTGGTTTGAAACTGTCAGAGTACAATAAGTCATCGCTGACTCCACCTGTTCCATTAAAGCCGCTTTCTAACATTCAACCACTAAATTTGGCTTCACCTCCAAAATCAACGGTTCGAAAGATTCTCAAAATTCCGGAACAAAGAAAAGAAAAATTTAGCATTGGCACGTCACATTCTCCACGGATTACCAGACACCCTGAAGACAATAACAAGACACCGTCCTTGTTACAGCAAACTCTCATGCGACAAAATGCGGCTAATCAAAAAAAGCTTTCTGAAAAGTTGCCAGAGCAAACTCCAGTTCCTGTCACTCAACGTCCTATGGATTGTGGTAAGCAAGATTTCAATTTTTCAACCAGACAAAAACACAAATATTTTGACTATAAATATAATTATATTAAACAAAACCAAAAACTTGTAATCTTAAAATTATGTACTTTTTGTTGTTTTCATAAAGGCAATTTGAGCTCAAAGAACAAGCAGGATTCATCATCAGCCATGTCTCCCAATCGAGATATCTTTGGAAAAAGTCCCAGAAGCGACAGCGACGCAGCCGAAGATGCTGATGAAGTTTTCAGTCTCTCTGGAATATGTACGGATTCATCTTTGTTTAGCCCCTCGGGATTTACTGCAAACAAGGATACAGGAGGAGATAACAATGACATGGAAAACATCTTTGGTTTTTCACCTTTGAGTGGAGGGTTCGGTGGACCATTGTTTTGATTCTTCTTCTTACTTCAACGTGACATTACTTTCGATTGCTTAGATATTTAGTTAACTTATTTCCTGACAAAATTTAATGTGCTTACATACTTTTCATTTTTGAATTGATTAATTAATATGAATTTATAACATGTTTTTGGCAAAGCTACAGTATTATATTTATAGATCTACAAACACGAAATAAGTTTTTATTTTATTTCGTTTATTGTTTTTTAAATTAACTGCCAGAAGGTTAAGTAGCATTAGTATAAATTGTAGCTATGTATGTAATTAATTTCTGTTGTACGCGTCTTGTACCTAATTAAACCTCGTGATTCTTTCGTTACAGGATGAATGTGTATGTTCATAGTTTGAAAATTCACATCGTCATTGTCATTGCCAAACAATGATAATTTATTTAGCAGCCCAATTGTATCCTATATATAAATACACGGTCGGATTCATGCGCAAAACTACAAGCGACATGCATTATTATTATATTCAACAAGGGGCTTTAACTTACTTCTTCATTTTTGGCAGCATGTGTTTGCGAAATAACCTCATTGCTTTGCTCATCTAGTAATTCTAGCGAAAACGTAAAATTGCAAACTTGGCAGATTGTTATAATGATTTCTTCCAGATAATAATATTATTATACCTTTGCCTAACTTACCTCTTTTCCCGTCTGCTGCCTCTCTAGTAGGAATACAATATATCCTTCCTATCCCGTGTACATCTGTCTCAGTTCTGTATTTACCCGGTATCTTATCCGTTCTTCTTACCGAACACCTAATAATAATCTTACCCATGGTACTACGTACTACGTAAGATTACTACGTAGGTATTATATGTAGTAAGTATGTCTATGCCGACCGAGGTTAATTTTAGGGAATGCAAAACCGTAAAGGATGCAAGCAAATGTAGATCAGTGCAATGTAAAAAGTAAGTACAGTGTTTGTGTATACATACTTAATGCGTGCGTAATTCTTGTTTCGCTGTTTTAGTTTAATTCAAGTTGATCGTAAGTAGCAGTCCTAGACATAGGGTGGGCACATTTTGTATCAATTCCGTAGCACAAACATGATGTGAAGCTTGTGTCTGTAAATATTTATTTTTCACAGTTTTACTTGGTTTTGCATACGTACGTGGAAAGAATTATGATTAAAAGACCAACGTTATCAAGACCGTGGATTTAGTAAATCCAATTAGTGCAATTTTTCGTGGTTTTTAATTAAAGAGTCCCACTTATGGGGCACTCAAGATTTCATCAAATAATTTTAGGGACAATTTGTTGGATTTTGATATCATTCTTCTTGGTTGTTCCGCTCAGTCTCCTGTTGATCACCAAGTGCATTGTTATTATTATCGCAGCAACAGTTCGCCGTGACCTTTATTCTATATCTACTGGAGATGCAGCCTTCGCTGTTGGTTCTAGTTGGAAAAGATCCAAAGTGAATGTGGGCTTTTTGTTGAGAATTGAAGGCACTTTGGAGTTAACATCAGTCCAGAAAAAGTTTTCTTCTATCCTCTTGGAGCCGAAAATAGGGGAAAAACCCAAACATGAAAAATTACATTCTTGTCTTGTTACGTGGTGTGGATTTGTATTCCGTCGTCTCATTCCAGTCGATTTGGATAAACTGGACGAGTTGATTTATGTGAAAACTTTGGGCTCTAAGGAAAGTCTGGAAGAACTCATGGATAAATGGCTGGTGCGAAGCTACAGAGAAAATGCACCCGCTTGGGAAATGATAATTATTCCAAAAATTCCTAATTATTCATTAGAAAGCACAGGCGGAGGAAATTATGATTGCACAGAGAAATTCGCTGTAGCATTTAAAATTCATCACGCATTTGCCGATGGGTATTCACTTCTTCATATTCTAGATGCCATCACCGGAGGTCAATCTCCATATCTCGTAAAGGACCCTCATGAATCATTATGCAAAAAAGTAAACTTCGCCAACCTTAATTTTCATTTCTATACTTTCTCATGATATACTACTTAAGGATAATAATTTCTTAAAATAATTTTTTTGAAGATTGGAGATGCATTAGCCCTTCCTGTAAACATAACTACAATATTTGGGGAAGGATTCCCATCAACCTCGCTTTTGAAAGTGTCTAGACCGCAAAGTTTGTGGATGTATTCTTTTACGTCCATAGATTTGCGCATTTTGAAATCTTTGAGAAAACGACACAACGTTCATTTCGCTTCTATTCTTCTAACACTTATTGCAGGGGCTATAAGACATTATTTGCTAGAGAGTGAAAAAGAAGAACTTCTTCCTACGTACCTTCCTATGGTAGACACACTTCCTTGGCCCAATCATCCCAGAAAATTTCTTACAAATCATTGGTAAATTTATATTAAAAATGAAAGCAATTAAAAAATATTGCAATATGTTCCCTTTGACTGAATGAATTGTTTTTTTTTTTAAATTTAAGGACTCTGGGAATTATGAGAACTCCAATTAAATGGGACGATCCCCTGAAAAGACTTTTAGAAGTTGAGCAGTATTTCCTGGATTTTCATATAAAAGGTCTTCAAAAATGTGCGAAGCAAGTAATATTCCCTTTAGCTTGGCTGGCTCCACAGTTTCTTACGGAGAGTGTTCTCCAGATTGATCCAGGATACAATACCGGGTTGACTTCCCTTGTTGGAGGTGATGCCTACACCTTTCTTGGAAAACCTGTCAGCCATATACATCCCCTTCTCAATTTTTCCGACTCTAATCCATATACCGGTATGTATATAAAAAAATCGACGATTTGAACTTTTTGTGGTACAATTTTGGAATTTAAGGAATATTTATTAATGTTGATAAAATTGTATTGCAGCCTTATCTTGGTTTACATTCACACAGTCAAATAAAGTTGACATTTCCCTAGCCGGAGCTCCAGACTTATTCCGTGGTCGTAAGTGTCTGGAGAGAATTCTAGGTGAATACTTCAAAACTGAGCTTCAAAAACTTTGCAATCAAAGTGGAATGCCGAGCTTCGAGGAATGACACTTTATGTAGTCTTTGACTAATTTACACCTATGTAATAAGGGTACATTTAGGAATTTTAGAATGATACCCGTAGCAAAAAGATTTAAAAACAGCTGGAACTGTCTGCACAATTTAACTGTCTGTGTATCAAATGCTGGTTGTCGATGTACTTTTATTATGAATTATAGATGAATAAAATGTGAGTCATATTTTGTTATATCTTAAATGTCTGTAACTGTTATAAATATCATGAAACAGACAGTACATGTATGATTATTTGCATTATTTAGGGAATATGTATCTGGTCCATTGAGCCCTTTCAGCCTACGGATAAAGGGGTTATTTGTATTTGACAAAAATTTGCTACCTTCGACCTGTATGTTCATTTTTACCTCATATAGCCCTTTTCCCCATTTCAGAATCCTAGATACGAGTTCATGCTTCATTTCTCATAATACAATAATAATGTGTCATTGGAATTTTGAATTCAACATAAACGTGAATGTATTTAAGTGTAACTTGTTTTTTCAAAAGTTTAGTGAATATTTCTGCATCCCCAAGGAGTAAGGAGTAGTGTACAACCGACAGTCGCACAAACGTTGAAATGAAACTTGTATAGAGAAAAAGCATAGGGAATGTAAGAGAATGGAGAAAATTTTGAATTTTGAAAGAGCAAAAGATATTAATGAATTGATATTTGGAATTTCCAAATTGGGTCACTGCGGGATTGGGAATAAAAAGCAAATCGTTATTTCAAAATGTTCAAAAATGTTCCAGCATGAACTCCAAAAATAATTCACCACTTTGATGAATGTTTATATGTACGTATAAACTTATACATTAAGCCTTACCCTAAAATAAATGATACCTAATGCTAGAAAATACATGGAGTGGTTTCAGAGGGAAAACAAGCAAACATATTACATGCAGTCTTGATGCCAGTGACAGTGACACAGTCATAATTTTGTTACGCTCAACACAGGCCACAATCTGCCAAGAAAAATTCTTTCGAACTTAAAATTAAAATTATTAGATCAAAATGACTGATGGATGGTTGGATGATTAATTAAATATTAAATTATGCGTAAAGTATTGAGTTCCATTTTGCATACAATCGAGAACTTGTTGTAATATCTAAAAATAACATCAATTTATTTGGATTCTAGCAATTCTCACAATTACACATTCGTAAATATTATTAATGTGATATGGTTTACTTGACTGGAATTTCGGAAACATGATCGAATGCAATATAACAATTGTTTGAGGTAAATTATCATTAAACCGACAGAGAGAGTGACAAAGACCACCTCCCAACTGCCACGAGTACTCCAAAGACCATTGCTACGATGACGTCGGGGGTGAAAGTATCAGCCGCTTCATTCTCTTTATTATTATTAGGTGCTTTTGTTGTTTCTGATGTTTGCTTGGGTGACTCGGTTTTTTTAAGTGATTCCTGCTCCAGATACGTTTTATAGAGATTAGCTGCGACTGCAAGTAGCTCTTGATCCTGATTAATTTGAGTTTGGAATGCAGCTTCAGATAGCCCTGAATTCTTAATATCATTACAAATTTTTAAAAGCTTAAACAGATGCTCTTGTTTTATCCCAGGTGTAGATCGTCCTAGAAATTTTTCACATAATAACCTAGCCTTCTCCAGAGATATCCCTTGAGTATCAATGCCTCCTGCAGCAGAACATAAACAGTTGGCATTTTAACAAATTAATTTTGAAAAAGAAAGCATGTTAGATGTTACCATGAAGTAAACGCATGGTTAAATTGTTGTATTATCCTGACACATTTTTTAGAATATTTACATACGAGCAGAAGGGTTTGCAGAAGCTGCATCAGTCTCTTCAGCTGAAGATTGAGCAACACCATGACCCAATAGCAACACCAATAATATTGCAGGAATCAGACGCAAGAAACAACGACCCTGACGAGCACCCATCTTGTTAAAATGTTCGTTATCTTCCGCTTTGTGCCTTAAATGAATATTTCAAACCGCGAATTCAATTAACAACTGCCACAGTCACAAATCACAGTGCTACTTTTAAAACGCAAGAGGTGATCGTGCTGAAGAAAGTCTTCAAAGACAAAAGAGTTAATAGGAACTGGGTTGGGTAGTATCCTTGCACTTTGCATAGGCGTCAACAGTATGAGAAAATTACGCTTTCTTTCTGATTAGACCAAACTCTGATTAATCCTTCAGAGGTTGTTATTCAATTATTGTTTCGTTGGAGATTTATCTTGCATTGGAATTTTAATAAGCTTAATAATATGCAACTGCAAATGAAAGTATCCTAATTCCAGAAAATATAAAGGAGCAATAAAAAACTGTTGCATGCATAATAAATAGTAGTGCTGGAAATATCCAGACTTTTTTGCGAATGACATTTCCTGCTTCTCGCTGCATTTACTACACCATTCGCCAGCTTAATTACATTAAAATCGTACTCATGTTCATTAACAAGGGCGTATCTACGTATATGCTCACCGGGCTGGAGCCCCCCCCCCCCC
>JABASD010004458.1:0-15467 GCA_019776165.1 Pogonognathellus flavescens
GGTTTTCTCGTAATACAGAAATGAAAATTTCCCAAAACGGAGTATGAAAATGAATGGGAAAATAAACCACTTATTCCGTAGGGGGAGGTAGCTGCAGCTATCGAATAATAGTATTATGCTGTATAAGTTTTGTGCACACCCAGACAGACAGACAGACAGACAGACAGACAGACAGACAGACATCAATAGCGTTCCTATAAGACCTCTTTCCTATCGGTCTAATAAAAAGTAAGTAATTTTAAGTAAATTAAATGCATTCTAAAAAATTAATAATAATAATAATAATAACTCGCGTAAACACGATCCTTTGATTGGGAACACCATTATCAAAAATTCCCAAAAAATGAAGTGATTTCATTTATCTTGTTAAAAACATACTGACATCTTCTAAAGTTCAATTTTGCCTACCTGTATATGAACTGTCGTGGATTATATATTATAATTGCATCTCTACTCTCTACAGTGTATCTACTCTTCTACTTGCTTCAACAAGTAAAAATTAGCAAAGTTCAAGATGACTTAACGTAGTGATGTCCACACATCAGATCATGCATAAACTTTTCCAATCTAGGTCAAAAGTACCTATGCCTATTCATTATTGGCCAATTGATGAACAAAACACTGCATGTTTTTGCAATTCGTAAGGATTATTGGTATGAATCAAAAGACTGGTCATTTATTCATTAAAAACATCGAATAAGGCATTTGAATTGGGTTGGTAATTTATGCGACATGTACACTGGTCAAAATCATGTACATACGGTATTTATATAAATCTGGTTTGGTGGAAAAATATTGACAATTATGAGAGTAAAAGACGTTAATCTCGCTTTGTAATGTTGGGACTTGTACTAACAAAGGCAAGAAATGTAAACAGCGTGGCTGCTACGTGCATAAGCAAGGGTATTACACATTTTTGCATTTTGTGTAGAGATGGTAATATACATAAAAATTAGCAATAATTGGCGAAAACAAAATCAAAAAGTTCAGCCAAATGATTGGGGAAAAAAGCACCTGTCACCATAAAGATGAATATCACAAGCATAATTGCAATAAAGAGATTTTCGTGACTCCAAGGTTGATCCAAAGATTGACTATTTCCTACATCCGTAGTAGTTTCTATTATAGGAGTTCCTTCTGCCGTGTTTAATGTACTGAATGCCTTGTATTTATCCATTGCCAGGCGAACTCTCTTTGGTTTCGTTTTCTTATTATTACATGCCTCATCCTTAGAATTGTTTGAATAGCAACTTCTCTTTGCCTCGAAGCGGTTTTTGGCTTCGGTACAGCGGATCTGCAAAACAAGAGTTTTCCCCTTTATTCTTTTACTCAACTTAATCATTTCATCATATAATTTCAAAATTATTATTATAAAATGTATTTCTTGCGAAGTTTAAAAAATTACCAGCAGTTTACTGCTGCTAATGCGTGGTGCAGACACTACTACAAAATCATTCCTGTTCCTTGCGATAACCTTCTCCAATTTCCTGAAATGTGTGTTAACGCTGCGTACATTTTTGTCAGTTGCATTCAATGCCTTATTAACTGCCCACAATTCAGAAACCACTGAAAAGGAAAATTTATAAGAATATGCCTAGTTATTTATTTTTCATTACGTCAAAATAAGTAGTAGTAACAAATAAAACTGACATTTCCGACGATCTTCTTCAGAAACATTCCTGTAACTCATCGTGCGCAAAGCATCCAGCTCCAGTTCCATAACTAAGCCACGTATGGCTTTCCAGTCGGATTTAGTCCATGGGTTATCGCTCTTTTCTTTACTAAAATTAGTAGCTTGATGCTGGAGCTGGAATGAAGATGAGCAACCCATTTCTCCGCTCCTATTATTTTTGTTTTCAATCATTGGAAACGTAGGATTCAAATTGAACTTCTTTCTGGGGCTTTTCGATCCTTTTGGCAAATCATTGATTTCCTTCATGTCTATGATTTCCATGGAAGAGCACGCCGTAAGTTCTGAAGAGCAGCCTTCCGTGTCATCCATTTCTATGACAAAAACAAATAATATTATGTTCTTAATAAGAAACAGAGACAACTTCCAGAATGAATTACTTTCTCTTCTAGTGAGAACTATAATATAAACTTTGAGAGTAGGCAATTAAATTACACACACCAGATGTGAAACAACTGTTTCCATTATTTTGTATATAAATTGATGGTGAAGGCGAGAAGTGTGAACAGTCTCCCGCTTTAGTGAAAAAACTACCACAGCCGTCTTTCATTGAAATGGGAATGAGAATAGTATTGTTACTGTTGTGTCTGCTTTTAGAAGACTGCAACTCTGCTTTGCCATTTATTTTCACATAATTTCCAGCCTGAAAATGATTAATTAATTAATTCAAGTGAGAAATTCTCTATGATAAATGTATTTACGGTGTAGCAAAGCCAAAATGTAAGTACAAACTTGCCAAATAATCGGTTAACAATTCCTCCAAGTTGCGAAACATTTCATTGTCGCCTAAATTCAAAGTGATTTTGTTCACAAACTGCTTTCCATTCCATAAAACGGATTTGCCATCCTTTTCTTTGACATACATAGGAAAAGTTGACAAGTTGGAAGAAAAGTGGCGCTTTTGCCTCGAGGAGGATTTCGTTGAAGTAAAAGTAGGGTTTGTACTACAAGCTACGTTACTTTTCAAAAGCAATCGGACGCTTTTCCTCTTTCCTCCTTGAAATAAAGTACTCAGACTGCATTCAGGCAATGTCGATTTACAACGGTGATCCGATGATACGCGAAACAATTTACATGTCTGTAAATAGTTCACAGCCTGAAGATTATGAAATAAAAGTTACGGTCAATAGTTTTCGCAATGTAGTAATGTTCGCAATGTTAGTAATATTATAATCTCAATAATTTTCTATCGCTATCCTATCGCAAATGTTGAATAACATAAAGCATACAGTGAAATTGCTGAGGACATCTTGAATAGGTTTAAAAACCTTTGGAAGCTCATGTTCCCCGATTTCCCAAGTGACTTTACTCGTCTGGTCTTCCCCGTCCCACAAAGATTTTTGTCCATTGTAGTCTTCAATTATTACGACCCAGTCGTTGTTCCGAGTCTGCTTCTTATTGATGAAATTCATTTGGATGACTTAGCTTATTACAACTATTTGAGATACTACAAAAAATTTTGATGTTGCAGAGCGATTTTACAACTCTGAGGATTAGATTTTAAATCGGTGAGTGAATATGAGTTGATGTTGTGTCTTGCCTGTTTTCCAGTAATCAGTTGGTGTAGTCAATAAAAAAGATCTATTTTGACAGTCCTTTGGTGACACTAATTGTAAGTTTAGCAGCGCAAGCAACCATGGCAATTCAATAATCAATAAACTGTAATTGATAATTGATTTTAAGGTAGTCTCTTTTTAGTCTAAAAAATCCTAATATCAGTGCTGAATTTTTGAAGTAATATGTATGCATATAACAAACATGTATGAATTAATGCGTTAATTTATGTTACTGTGTCGAAATGGCAAAGAATCATGAGTCAGTAATATAACTGACTCCTTTGTCGATATCGTAAATATAACTACATATTATTACCTCAGAAAAAGACTGAGACGAATTTTTTATTATTTTAATTACTTATTATTAATTTTACAATAAATAACAGAAAAACGGGATAGTAATGTGTTGAATTGACAATGAGTTCCATTTTCTTATCATAATTGCATACACAACAATTTAAAATCAAGTGAAGTCTATATTTGGTTTACTTTGTCCTTTACGTATCAGATTTCCAAATCAGATACATTACCAGATGTACAAAAATCAAATCATTGCGAGCTCTTTAAATTTAAACAAAATAGTTTAATTTAACATCAGCATAATAATATCATTCTTAATTCTTACATTTGCTTCACTAATACATGGAAAGGGTGTGGAGATAATGTAAACCCGTTCATAGGTATCTCGCAAGGAGTTGAATGAAGCGGAGATTTCTCGAAAGTATAACACTGGATCAATGTAGTGAAGAAACTGAACATCGTAGCTTTGGCTAGTTGTTCCCCCAGGCAAACTCGTTTACCTATGAAAATGTTAGAGAAATTAGACAAGTTTTCGACTTGATATTTGAAATACTAACTTTGAAACAATAATTCATATGATAGCTAACAAGTAGAAAGATTTTTACCTAGTCCAAAAGGTAATATTTTACTTGCATTAATGATATTCATATGATTTTCATCCAGAAAACGTTCGGGACGAAATGTATGTGGATCACCCCACATGTCTTTATTGTAGTGCATGCTGTTGATATTTAAAACTGCAAGTGTCCCCTAAAATATACATTGATTCAACGAAAATCCTCATTAAAAGATTTTATTATGGATGCCATATGAAAACACATATAGAGGGGTAAGTGTATAGCCAATCGTGCAAATCGGTTAGATACACATTGAAGTGTAATTGTAACGCGGAGAATGAAGTATTTAGATGTCCTCCCTTTCCAAACTATACGTTACAAAAAGAATTGAAAGTAATAAAAACCTTGTCAATATCATAAGATCCAACTTTAGTGTCTTCTTTAGCTGCTCTAATAATCAAAGGAAGAACATTAGCCATCCGTTGGACTTCCAGTAATGTAGCTTCCGTATAAGGCATGCTATATATAGAAACATTTTTACAATCGCCATTTAATCATGGAGAGTTTGTCATATTTTATGTTTATAGCTATAGTATAGTTTTATATGATGCTTAGTATTAAGTACTGTTCTCTGTCAAGGGCGGAAGGTAGTCGACTTGTTCCAACTATTTTATCAATCTCTGCTCGCACTTTGATTTGAACATGTGGATTCAGAATCATGTACAACACAGCAAACTCAAGGGAATTTGCAGTTGTTTCCGCTGTTAATTTGTAAATCAAACTGATGAAAATTTAGAATGGTTTATTGAAATCTTACATATTAATGCTAATGCAAGCGTAGAAAGATTTTTCCCTGATACCCTACATCTACGTGCCAAGCTAAAGGAAAGGACTGAAAGGAGTCACATGGCCAGATATATTAATTTTGTCTTTAGGTATTATAATTATATTTCTAGCAGTTTAAAATCAAAAAAAGGAAAATTAAAATTTTCATCAATCAGAAATATTTCAACAGATTCTTAAACTTAATACTAACTGTGAGAAATTGAAATAATAAGAAATATTTTTTTAAGGTGCACTTATAATTATACTGGATACAAATCTCAAATCACTTTTGAAGGATATTAGAAAATGAAATATTTCAAAATACATTATATAAAATTATAATATTGACTGTTGAAGATGCTTACAGCTAAGCGCAGTAAAAAATTGTTTTTGATATAGATTACTTACCACCAGCTATGAATAGGTCTAAACATACAATAATAAACTGCTCATCTGTGGGGAATTTATTCATCAATTATTAACATGTGAATTAAAACAGTAAATTTATAATTAGTAAAATTAGTAAAAAAATGTACCTACCAGTGTAATAGTTATTCACAGAATTGTCATGTTTATTGTTGTCAATCTCTTTCAAGAAGACGTCAATGAAATCTCTCTGGCCTTCGTTATAAAATCCTTCCTCCCTTCTTTCGTTCAGAATATCCTTAAATTGGAAATATAAAAATACTGTATTACCGTCTCATACTGAACGAAAAATATGAATTGTAGGTAGCGTAACAGAAAGAACAGAAATAAATGACTAAAGTGACAGCGCAAATGAAACATTTTCCGAATTTGCTACAAAAAGGAATCTGGGCTTAAGGAACTTGTAAAAAAGTGGGATGTTCACACTTCAATGTTACTAACTTTCTAAGTATGATTTTTATAGGTTACGTTAGCAGATGAACGTAACCCATTTTACTTACTTGAAAAAATCGATGGAATTCCTTAAGAAATTTTATCCTCGTTTGACCCCAAGACGTAAATTGGTAAAAGTGCCGTAAGACAGGAAAAGCTTGAACAGCATTGTTTCCTAATGTGTTGACTCTATTTGCTTGGTTCATATATGACAATAAATTGGCGAGTCTTTTGTCATCTGGGGCAAATCTATTACCGGCTAGCATTGTCCAAATAATATTTAACACAGACACTGTGAAAAATTGTTTCATGCACACAATAGTATTTGTACAGTTCTTCTCGATACTTTTATTCAACCTTTCCGTCAAATCAATAATTTCTTCATTAAGAAATGCTTCCATGCTCTTTTGTTTTCCAAACCCAAAATCTTTCAAAGTTTTAATGCTGAATTTTCTTATATCTTTCCAACCATCACCGTTCGCGAATATTAGTCCTGTAAATAAATTACATTTGCGGAAATTATTATTAATTGTAAGTGCAAGGTATATAGTAACCCTTGAACCCCTTTGGAGCTTCCCCCGGGCAAATATGGAAGATTCCGTATTTGCACTCAACTTGTAATGAAAAAGTATGTTACCTAAAGACTTTTTGAAGGACCTTTCAGACAAATATTCATCAAAATGGCGATTCCTCCAAAGTTCACTGCACAGGATTTCCTTCATCGTTTGGTAGTCGTTGACAATCACTGTGATTCATACATTGCACATTTGTGATACCATCGTTCATTAGAGGAAAGTCGAAAATAAAATATTTTGTGCAATCTTACAATGTTCCAAAATTCCAACACGTAAGCTCATTACAGGGCCGTACTGTTGAGATAGAATTTCAAACATTTCATACGTGGGTTTGTGTTTCAATCTCCCAATCTGTAGAATATTTCCAAAGAATGACAGCCTCGCTGGACCTTCACCATAAATCAATAACTTATACAATGAATTATTTAACCCAGTAATCATTCTCAAATTAAAACCCTACAATATCTTATAGTACGATAAGATAAGAGTAGGAAAGTGTCGCTTATTCATTCGCCCAAATAAATGTTGTTACATAATATGTAACTTAAAAATTGTAAGTACTACTTCTTTTGTTGTGTATAAATATATGTTGAGAGTATAGTACAGCTCAAAACTGTGCGTGTAAAAATTCCCTTCAAATCACACAATCTTTAACGGTTCCCTAAACTTGAAGGGAATACTTTACATTACATTGCTAAAAAAATTTATAAAAGGCTGACTAAAAAATTCAGACTTGATTAAATCTTATTTGTATGCTGCTTCAACAGTGCATATAAAAGACGCTTACCTGGAGGTGAATGTTTAGAATCATTTGTTTTACTTTTCCAGTACCAATAAAGGGTTAGGCCACTAAAGAAAACCACCAAAATTGCAAATATCATTACAGAAATGAGAATAGTGTTGAATTTTAGATTTTTAAATCAAATTTTGTCTACAATACTTTTTCAAAAATTCTACCAGTGACTTTAAATTATTATTTATATGTGAAATACACGTCTGAGGAAAATGGAAAATGAATGAAACATCGTGCACATTATACTTACAAAGGAATATAATATTTTTTAATACTTCTATAAATGATAAATGTGTGCGATCAATTTTGCAAAAAATATCGTGCAACATGCAATGAGTTGTGAAAACGCAATAAGTTTCATTTATTTGACTGTATAAAGAAATTATTCCCAATAAGGTCATCAGTTGTTGTTGTACCTTTGCCATTCTAAATTCTCATCACTTGCACTTTAGTATTCCTTCTACAAGGGGATTTTTGATTATATCCCACAATATTTATTACTCTGATATAAACGCTCAAACAAGTAAAGTAGTATGTTGAACTTGTCTCATTTCTTAAAGTCGTGCCCGCCACCCAAAGAGAAATCCTCCTGGGTACTAATATTTTACAATATTTAAAATTTTAAAGCATTTGGTTTTTTTTTGATTTTCTTACGATTTTATTTCAATTTTTTGTTTGATCTTAAGTACAAAGAAAGGTCAATTTTTCAAAAATTGGATCCCATTCAAATTCCCTGAATAGAATACGTATACAAATTGTATTGAAATAAACTTAATGCGAGAAAGACAGTTTGCCGACTACCCAATAAAATATGTCAGGTAACAACGGGCTAAAATCATAAAATGCCGTCAATTTTTTGTTTGTTTAAGCAATGCAAAGCTTTGAAAATGAAATGAATGTGTATTAAATTCATCATTGATAAATAATTTTTATTTGTGTCACTCTAACTTAATATATAGATACAAAACCAAGATGTACAAGGATGCAGACTTAGTAAAATTCATTGAATTCTCACAGGCTTTCCTTTACGTAAATAATCTGCCATGTCTTCAAACATCCTCACTCACAAGCCACACACAGGATGCTTTAATTGTGAATTCTATGAATTATATAATACGTAGTGTTCCTTATTCTTCATATTTCTCAATATTCAGCACATCAATCACAGCATGCGTGTGAGTAGTAATACTAAATGAGACATCCGGTATTTCCACTGTACAAATAAATATAAATAACTAAATATTACTTATGTATTATCAATATTAAAGTGTGTGAAACTTTGGAAATACACGCTTGTCTCTTTATTATTAACTTGCCTATAGATATTTTTTCACACTCAACGTAGAGTAGACCAATTTGTTTAAAGTACCTCATGGAATACCCTCTTTTGGAAATCTTTATTCACGACTCTACGATGCGAAAAGATGTGCTTAATTTTATCGTATCACGTTTCTTAAGCTTAAGTAAAGTTTTATTACAGGTATATTTAACTATAAATGTTAATTAGACCCTATATGGGTGCAAAAAGAATTTAGTAATGTATCTTATATTTCTCTAATAGCTGGCAGCTCCCAGACGTAATTGTTTAAATTAGATATTGCTGTACAGTTAGTACAGTACGCTGTACACAATAACGCTAATCTAATATGTAACATAACGTATTGCTAGCTGTGCGGTCATAAAGGTCGATGCCCTATTTCGAGGTTTCTTGGTTTCTACAATTTGCCTATGATTCTTTTATAAATTTGTTTTAAGCACAACCCTAAAATCTTAACCCTAAAGTGAAGATTCCTTTTATCTACTGTCTATTAGCGTAAAAGTGACGAACTTTGAGTATTACTTTAAATTGTTAGTGTTAAAACACATTCTGCCTGCAAGGAAAACAGTATCTATTGAGTTAGAAATGCTGACTGATGTGATAAGCCTTCTGATGTGGGATGGACTATAAGGGAGTATCTAGAATTTGATAATGGGGGAATCCGCAAATACAAAAGGTCTTTTTACCACTTTTTTGCTTCATGCAGCAAAATAACCCCTTTTTCAGAATCGCGGGAGGTACCCCCTAAATACGCCCTTGATGTACTATAGACAATTACATGACATATACTTTTAACTTTGACTTTAAGTACAAAATCAAGTTAGGGGCACTGGTTCTCTTAACTCGCAATCTGTTCAAATTCTACTCTTGACTCTCTACTGAATGCACACATGGAATTATATTGATTTGTCCTACGTGTAATATTGTAAGTTTGCATTCCGCACTTCAATCTGCAAGCTAGAATTTGCTATACTAACAGTCTTCGATTCTCAAGCTTCTCGAAAATACTAAAGTTAGAAACCTAAAAGTGTGTACAACTAGAAAGCAAACTAAAAAGATAAAAGCCGCAAAATAGAAAAGTAATTAAAGTATCTAGCTTCTAATTGAGGTTGTTAAATGTAATTACCAATTAAAACGTTTTGTGTTTGGCAGTTCTGGTTTGACTTGAGTAGTACTTCTGCAGAGTGTGGTGAAAATGAAGAACATTTCAGTGAAAGTGTTTAATAGGATTATAAAAGCCTTTTAAAACTAGCTATTGTGCACTACAAGTTTTAAGTACATATTCCTACATGAATAAAGAAGCGGAAGACTTTCTCTGTACTAATAACTACAACAACATTTTCCAACTTGCCCCAAAGTATCGTAAAATGTGCAGTAATACTATAACATCATTTCCTAGGAGTATTATTTAATTTATCTCAACATATACTACTTAATTTCAAAGGCACTTCATTTATATGCACCGAAAAGCACATCAAAAATCATATAACATGACTTTCTCTGTTTAATTAGGCACACTTCTCTTGTATCCCCTTCAGCTATGTATTGTAAAATATTCCACTAGTTTCATATCCAGCTTATTATAGTAAGCAAGTACTTACGATTATGAATGCATGTGATCTTTAACATGTTATGCACTCATACAATTTCCTTTTGGCCAAGATGATAATGCCACAATAACCAAAAGTACCATGAAAATATTATGAAGTTAATTTAAAAAAAGAATAAAAAGGCATATAGAATCATTTGGGGTTCTTATATTGTTTGTTATATACCAATTAAATTAACGAACAAGTGTTCACCTTGGGTACTTCTCTGTTCTGACTCTGATTATGAAGGATGCAGAGAAACATTTCCAAACTTTACCTTATTGTTTTCAAGAGTACCCAATTTTTGTCAAGCTTATACGAATTTAAATCTCTGAAATATAATTCAAACTACATCCCAAATAAAGATGAGTAAAAATAAGAGGGGGAAACAACCATTAATGCTTGTAATTGTAGTAAAGAATTATATAATGTCTGTATGATGTAGGTATATTGGCTTATTCATCCTAATCCTAACAGTAATTTTGACCGTTCATGCTACCCCATGCACAATTGTCATTCATTTTGTGGATTAATACATTGTGCAATAAATACCTTAGATAATAAATACATTTTAATTAGTTTCCCTTATTCACTGGATCATATATGATATCAAGTCTTTGACTTGGTAATTATTGCTGATAATTTGCAGAGAGGAAATTGTATATTTGTTTGAGTGTCCTTCGCTTGTTTGTTGAATATCCACTCACGACACTACAAGAGAAGAGACACAACTCTCACTCTCAAGGGATTTAGGGTACATGGTAGATCTAGAGCTTACATTTGACTACTCTCCAGAAATTCTTCACACATTTTCCGTGACTATCTCAATTCCATTATTATTGCCTTCGCTATCCATTTCTAGTTTCAGTGATGAATAGCACACTGATTGTAAACCCCCTGCAGCATTATTCATTGTAGATACAGTAATGCAATCTCACAATCAGTCTAAAATACAACAGAATCAATATTTGCACTTTATATTTTGCAAAAGCAAGATGAGAACATTCTTTAAGTGTTAGTGACACTACTGAATGTGAGTGGAAGGAAGGAAAGAACATTGGACAAGAAAGACGAAGAAAAATAGCAGCTGACACAACTCGCAAACACATAATATTTATTCAACCAACAAGACCAAGGACGTATCCAGGATTCATCCATAGGGGACTCGAGAGATTTGGGGGTTGGCTCAGAGGCAGAAAAAAAGAAACCTTTCAAAATAACCCCTCTTCCCGGAATTGGAGAGGGGGGGGGCTAAAGTCCGGTGAGCCCATTAGTGGATACACTCTTCAACAAGACATTACAATAAATACGGGAGAAAAATGAAAAAAATCGTACCAATTGAGATTTCTTTATTATTTAATATTTTCGCAAATCTTTCCATACAAAGCTATATATTTTCCGTTAGTGCTTGCATATAGATCCTACAACTTACTCAAAACATAATTTAGGATTTTGATTTTACCTTCGCACAGAATAGAGTTGGATACTCCGTTTTTTCTATGGGGCCTTCGGAGAAAGAATAATTGCACTTCCCTTGTACCTACGCGACCTTGGGGGAAAATTATTATCTCCATACGGCATTGCGGAGATTTGGACCTAGACATTATACAATTATGAGTGACTACGACATATAATTATGAAGACATATTGCACAACATTATGAACTTTTCAGAAATAGTACTTCAGTTCATAATGGACAATTGTAAGTATATGTAAGTACAGATAGAATGCGCATCATACTTTTAATTACACACAGCTTTTTGGTTTACTGTTTCTATTTGTTTCGTCTGTTTAATAATTTCACTTGAAGAGATTTCATGCAATCTTATACGATGCGACAAGATTAAACCCCTGTGTAATGTTAGCTTCGACTTACTAAATACGTATCTCATTAAATCTCCAGGCTATAACTTGAGAACGGTTTTAGCATTTAATGAATTTATAATACCTTCTTATAGAATTTACGTACCTATGCAATTATATATAAGTAATAGAAAGCTGAGTATCAAAGATCCGTTTTCTGGGAAGCTACATCGTGATACTACACCGTGATGTGACTGCAGTAGGAAATTGTCCTGATCAAATCCCCTATTACAAACAACACATAATAAATCCTTTGAACTCACACTCACGTGAACTCCTTAACCAATTCATTTTCTGTTTTAAATTTCCACGTGTTGGGTGAAATGATCCTTGGCACGACAAGCTACAATAAATTGCATTACACAAGACAAGAAGTGGCTTTTCCTGAATAGAGGCTTAATGCCCGACCCAATCATCTGATGTAGAATTCCGATAAAGCCTAGCAAGATTTAACATGTGACAGACTTTAAATGGTCATATTATTATTATGTCACATTTCATGGAGTTCACGGTTGAGGTTATTAGTGCTGTAACAAAACAACAAAAAGGTTCTTACACAAAAAGGTAATACAAAGTTATTATTCGTATGATAAGTAAGTAGGAGGTAAATAAAATTTGGAGTAAGCAATCTCACAGAGACGCAGTTTGATTTTAAATGAAAGCTCACGTTGAATGAAATGTGTTTAGGTTAGATCTTAAAATAATACGGTGTAGCCTGACAGGCATTTTGCGGTTTGAGTAGAATTTCAATTTCAATCAAATGCATACACATGAACCCTACCTCCAATGAAATCCTATCACTCACAAAACCATTCGCTCTACTTATTATGACAAAAGCACGATTCCCTAAACCCTAAAGTGGCACTAACGCATGCTAAAAGCTACAATCGAGGCGGAAAATGACTTGTTTATTAAAATAGCTTGAACTAGAAATATATTAATTTAAGAGGTACTACAGAAAAATTGTAAAAAACAGCCTAGGTATATAGTATACATATAAACCTATACCTATAATTGACATTATAATATAATTTTACTCTGCAGGAAATTTTATTTAGTTTAGTTTAGAGAGCAGGGTTTCTAAAAAATACTAAATACTACATAATTTTGTAATAATAATAATTTTGTATAAATGATAATTTTATAACAAACATTTCTTTATATTGAAGATATTAAGTTGCCTACTAATATTTTATTAGTAGTTATAGTTAGCGTATACCTTAGTATACCTTATGTAAAGTCCTAATATAGGCAATTTAACATCCTCAGTTCCTATCCTATAATACATCTGAAAATGCTGCAGTAATGATGAACAAGTATCGCATTACTACTCACATTTAAATTGTGAAATTGAAACCAAAAGGGGAAGTAATCCTTTTGAAAGAAACTATTGATGACTATAATTCGCTTTTGCATATTACGATTTCCTGGAGTTCACAAACCCCGAACCAAAATTAGAAAGCCCATGTAGCATAATAGTAATATTATTTGTATATACGCAACTACATTATACATACGTTCCTTTCACATACATTGCATTTTTATTACCCAAGCGTCCCGGTTGTGTTTCACAGGGTATACATTGTCCGTAGTGATGAAAGCGTCGAAGAATATTTTCGTAGTAGGTACCATCACTAGTGTTTGTTGAACAACCACTTCATTTTTGTACATACGTAATTGCGTCAAGAATTTCCATATACATTGGAAGTACTGTAGAATTTCCTAGATATAGTTTTCTGCGTAGCATGTATGAAAAGTAAAGCAATGCAGTGGAAAAGTCAAGTATCATAATGTGTATAAGGCTTGAATCTCTTTCATTACTTTTAGTACTTTGGCCTTTTCTTTTCACTCAAAATGACATGACTTGATCTCAAGTTTATTCTGGCAAATACTTTGCTAAAGCTTACATACATAGACTCAGTCACAAGACTTGAAGCAGCCGAAACGGTACACGTTACACGATTTCTTCTAAGTGTACACGACTACTTTTCTCTTGCGTTCCTGCATGAATCTGCAATGTGCTATATATGTTGTGTGGTAATAATCTGTTCGCTGGAGATAGCACGAAAGACACGCTATAGTCGGTTTAGTTATTTTATAACTTTTAAGATGTACCAGGTTCGGGAAGAGAGAGAAAGCATCTGATTCTCTTCAGTCAGAGAGAACCCGTCGACCTGTTCAGAGTTCTCAGAGTTAAACAGAAACGCTATACCACGGAGAAAGTCAATGTATCAGCGAAAGTCAACCAAAAGAGAAAACTGAGAATTAAGATTTGTTTTCGACGTTTTCTCTTAGAAAAATCTAAAGTACCTAATAAGTCTTTGTTGTGCCAAATAAAATATTAAGAACGTTAACAGGAAGTGAGAATTAGCTTTCAGAAAAATTAAATTATAAAGATGTAATTCTTTTATGAACTAAAATTTTATTATAAAGATTGAATTATTAATTAACATGTTAAAAACTTGATTTTTAAATAAAAAGAATGAACTGTGAAAAAACTGTAAAAACTGATATATTTTAAACTACCAACACCAAACTACTGAAAATTTAATGGAGTACCTATACAGATAAGTACAACGTATAAAAACTGACTGAAAAATTGTTAACTAATCAATGAAAATTACAACTTGTTACTTTTGTGTTTTAAAATATGAATCTGAGTGAGTTTTCATTTGTTCGCGAGGAGGAGAAAGGGAACAATTTTTTGGAAAGGGGAACAACAACGATGGGGATATTAGACTTAGAAAGTAACGGTTTGTCTGATATATTTTTCAATTTTACAACAATGGCTACAGCAACAATTGCTTCAAATTTTACAAAGAAGAGAGTAAGGATTAGATCGAAAATGCTACCTCCTAATTTAACTCAAGTGGAGTCGTCAGCGTGGTTTGCAATTTACGTGTACCTGATTGTTTTCGCTGTTTCTGCCGTTGGGAATTTCAGTGTTCTTGTGTCTGTGTGCCGAAGACTGCGAAGAAGATACAGTCCCATGAATAGACTATTACTACATTTATGCATTGCAGACATAATTGTGATCTTTATGGTGGCAGCTGTAGAAGTCGTTTGGAGAATATCCATTAGGTGGTATGCAGGCAATTTCGCATGTAAGTCAAATATTCATCTTCTATTCCAAATACTTCAATAAAAAGCACCTCACAGCGTAGTAGGCATTACTACAAATTCCCAGACTCAATCAAGATTTTGGAAATGTACACTGTGTATCGCAGTATCTTTAAAATGCGACATTTGAACAAGAGGCATGACTATGGCTTATATTTAAGGGATGTCTAGTAGATAGTAGTTCTATAGTTTATAGTTACCCCTTTCCCAAAGTGTGTAAACTGTACATTTGGACTTAAGTGGTGAAGAAAGAGAAATTAAACTGGTGTTGGTTACTAAATTACTAAATTCATTCTTCCTCACCTGAGTATAAACACATCTTGCCCTTTCCCTTAATATTTAAATATTATTACTTGTTACTAGATACAATCTGTTTTTAAATTAAAATTGACGCAAAATGTTCTAAATCACTTTTACCATTAT
>JABASD010004459.1:0-15457 GCA_019776165.1 Pogonognathellus flavescens
GACCCGAACCCGACCCGTTTAACTTTACAAAAATTCATGCCCGAACCCGTAAATTTCGGGTCGGGTTCGGGTTTACCCGACCCGAACCCGACCCGTTCCCAAGTCTATTAACCATTGAATCCAGTCTCGGTTATATAATATAAGTAATAGCAAACTATTAAACTCTTCTGCGAAACATGTGTAAGGCAGTCAAAACTCAAGAGTGCAGATGCAATGTACCTATATAATATGTAATCCATATTATGATACTATGCAATATAATCCAAATGTTACATGCTTCGTTGAGTTAAACTACAAGTCTCAAGAGCGGGTTCCCTGTGTTATGAACCGTAATGTGCAATCGCCTGCCATAGTCTTGTTTCTTAACTCCCGGTATACATCTACATATATTTGTATACACAATAACTTTGTATTGTACTGGATGAAGTTTTCCATTTCAGCATTCGATCTTGACTTTCAACTCGTGATTTGCTTTATTGAAGATATTAAACTACCACTGAACTGTTTCTCTTTGTTTTAAATGCTCACAATTGACTTTCACGCTTTCATTATAATTCTGAAGAAGACTTGAGACTTATTTCTGTTTACTTTTTACGAATGCCTAATGCAGTTATCTGACCTTGATTGTATAAGGAGTTAGTAGAAATGGAATTTTGGAAATACTAATGGGAGAGTGGGCTGAATTTAGGTACCTGTGTGTCGGTTAAAAAATAAAAATCTGTAGAGTTCTATCCTACTACAAACAAAATAATAACAGCGTATGCTGTCAATCGCATTTTTGTGATGAATTTAGCTTAAAATTGCTTATAAGCACTCAAGTTGTGTTGGTAAAGGAAAGAAATAATAAAATACATAACGCCTTGTATTGCTTGAGATCACGCAACATCTTGAATGAAAACTGGAGAAATTTAGGTAGAGAGAAAGTCGTGAAAGACCCCCATGCTGAGTGGTGACAAAAGCATTGTTGATTGAATTTGTGAGAATGATGCTTAGTGTGTCTCATTGCTGATGACACTTAACAATGTAAATCGGCTCCCATCACGCCATACTCACGATTCTCATGTATTTCCCCTTAACCCATCCTTCTTCCTCCCTTACCTTTCACTTCACTTTCACTGATATCAACAAAAATAATTCTTTATAAGTAAATGCTCAAATAAAAGTGAGAATTCTAGTTACACAAATGTGCTAATGTCGCACCCGTAATTCTATATGGAAATCGGGAAAGTCCATGAATTATTTAGTCTGTGATTATTTGTGATTCCATATTTCGCCAATCGAAATCTAAAACTATTGTGGTCAATGCCGCTGCAGTGAAGATTTTCTAGGTTTTCTCTATAATAAACTAATTTTTCAGTTTAGAAAATTATTTATTTGTTAACTCAAGTTATTTTCTAGTGTGACATCGGATATTGTTCTATTATGTGGCTTCTAGTGTTTACTTATACATGTGAACAATACAAATTGGATCCATCCAAAGAATCATTGTGAATTACTAGTTTGTGTGGTTCCTTAAAAATGAGATTTGGGTGAAGTACTGCATTGAAGTTTTTCCATCCAGAAGTACGTGGCCCGGTGAAAGTAGAAAGCTCACTTTACCCCAATGATGTGTATGATCTCGTTCCATGCCAAAATACGATGTGGTTGAGGACTTGATAAGTCTAAAATACAAATCGTGTACAATATTACAAACAATGGATTCAGTTAATGTTTGACTTACTTTGACTAATATGTTTGTTTTGATGTGAAATGAATTAAAATAATTTCATTGCTTGGTAAATTGCTACGTAGTAAGTATGGCGAGGATGTGTAGCGTATAACATAGTGAGAATGGAATAGAGTGCACATAAATTGGGTTTGACATGTTTAGGACCCACTTCGTATGTACACTGTGTGTGTAAGTAGGTATATTTGTTTAAGTTAAACGATTTGAAGTATGTGTGGGGACACATGATGATAGGGAAAGTAGGAGAGTGGTGGAGGAAGTTGCTGTGAATTGAGGAGAATGGGAGATGAGAGGTCATAGGAATGAGAGAGAGATGAATGTAGCTGGTAGTAAAGTTGGCATGTTGTCGTCTAAGTGTAAGTCTAAGGACAGAGTCTGTATGATGTGAAGTGTGCAGAGAAAGTAAAGGCCAACGCCAGAGGAAAAGTTAAGGACGAGGGGAGGAGGTGAAAGGAGTACGAGAATAATAATGTCGAATGTGAGTTTGAGAATTTGTCCATATATCTCGACACAAATTAACTCCTTGGGTACAGAGTCGTTGTGGCCATTGAATAATGTTCATTTATGCCCACATAAATTTCCTCTTATTAGCAAATTGCAAATGCCTTTTCGTCTCTGGATGTGTTTTAGCGTTTCGTGTAAGCACTAAGGTGGCTGGCTGCCTGGTCTGCTTAGTAGATCTCCGCAGAGGAGAGAACTTGTTCCGTTTTCTTTGCCAGCATCCAACTCCGTCTTCCTGTAAGTAGTAGGAGTAGCAAGCATTAGCTATGTTAGGTATCTACTAAAGAAAGTATGAAAGTACTTGGCTGTTGTATGTAAAGATATAGGTAAGCAGTTCTTGTTAGGCAAAACAAGGAATGGATCAGAGGATCTGTACTGGAACTCGAACTGTATATAGCAAATAGTGTGGACCTCCACTAGTGGTAGTTAGAAGTCGCATGATAGGAGTAGTAATAATAATATTCTTGGAAAAGTGGTTGCTGAAGCCGGTTGGAGAGAAAGAGCTAGAGACTGGCAGTGACTATGGTTGTTTGAGTGTAGTAAGTAAAATAGTGAGTGAGAGTAAAGAGTGCCTACCTCTTAGGTGGTTTAGTTAAGATTAGGCTACATAGACTGTGAACGTCGTTGTAGCGCCTCTGCTTACACTTCCTTATTCTTCCATAAATATCCCACTCCCTTCCTTCTCTCGCTTTATTGTAATACATAAATATGTCCCAACTTTACCAATAAGTCCCATTACAACCATTCTCAAGCACCGACATCCGACATCAGAATACATGATTTACGTTGTTTCCTCGAAATGCAAGACATAGGCTCTCTTTTCACATCCCAATTCCCAACCAACTACAGAGCGCCTTGTGTTTGTGTTCTCCTGTTTAGTGATGCGACTGCTTGCATATTTACTTTACATCGTTTTACAGTTTCTCTGGTCTTCGTTCTTCGCCTCTAAGATCAGAATGAGTGTTCCTTGGCCATTCTGTTGTTGTTACGTTGTTTGCAGGCAGTATACATTGTGCAATAAGTAGTAGAGCTGTACATAGTTTGTATTTTCTATTGCATTGTAGCAATACTACTAAAATAGCACTCAATTTTCTTCATCCATTATGCAATTTTAATGCTTTCACGTTATGCAGCGACTGCTAATAATACTAACATTTGAATTAACTTGATCGTACGATCTCATTGTTCGTAAGAATCTGATTTCATTCGTTTATTTGACAGCTATAGTAACTAACGTTGTGTTTGTTGGTATATATTAGCCGATAAGGGCGATTGTGAAAGCAATACTTGGAAGTACTAGTGCATGGTGGGTGGGTGGACGGATTCTTCACGGATAAACTATATGCCATCGAAAATGGTACTTACGATTAGTCATTTGAACTGGAAAGTCTGCTGTCAACGATGAAACTCAACTGTGCCGAATTGAATGACTTTCGTCGGTGTAAAATCCCTTTTATGCATGTTTTGCGGAGTTCTTTGGAGTTTGTAATATTACACTCTACAACAATTGTACACCTTTTCGCTAAATGCGGTATCACATAGAGTCAAATAAATTGTCAAAAGGACAAAATGATTTTGAATACTTATCACTTATTCCGTGAGATATGCTTCAAATTCTGATTAATAGTTGTACTGTGTAGAATATTTTGTGATAAGGACATATCTACATAAATGAGTTTACCGGGCTTGAGCCTCCCCCCAGATTCCGGGAAAAAGGGGCTGTTTTTTAGCCTCTGAGCCTCTCCAGACGACTTGAGCCACCCCCATTACAAAATTCTAAATACGCCCTTGTTGTGTGGGATAATGATACATGCTATTAAATATTATTTCCTTTCTCAAAACTCATCATCAGTGCACGGTCTACTCGTTTTTCTGTGACTAAGATGTACAGTTAGGGATTGAAAGTTTTGAAGTATAGAGACCTATCAACTGCAGATAATAACGTTAACGCTTGAAAAATAGTACTTATAGTTGTGTATTATACTCCCGTATTGTGAATATTATGCGAGGAATAAGCACAAGCGCAAACTTCAATGTCTCAGCGTGGATGATGTTAAAAAATGTTTCATATGCATAAAATATTATAACAAAGAGAATAATGCTGTAGATCTCACTAATATTAGAAACACCGACAGCCGAGGAAAACCATGCAATTTTTTACACTTAATGAAAAGCCATTGGATTGACGACCACAGTTCTCTCATGCCCCTTTTCGAGAATATGTACATTTTCTCATTCGTTCCCCTTTTATGTGAAGCATACCGCAGTATTATAATATAATCATATTATGCGAAATGAAAAATAATCATAAATCGACTCGGTCTTCTCTCTACTTCTCTCTCGCATTCTCCTTCACTGTTCCCTTGTTCCATGCACGGCCTTTATCGATTAAATGATATTTTCTTCATCTATACTCATTTTGTCTCATGGAATCTATTTAGTATCTTTGCACACAAAGTTTTTCTTCAATATGCTAATTGTACTTTGTACCCTTCTGCTTTTATTCCTGACTGATTAATCCTTTTTTACATCTGAAGATATATCGTCAGATGTGTCTTGTCTTTCATCTAACTATTACTTATTTATACGCAGCATAAGTGGTTTTTACAAATACGGCCCGATATAAAACTGTTTACAAAAATATGCTGTCATATCATGAAAATTACTTAAGAATAAATAAATAGCAAAGCGACTAAGAGGTATTAGGATATACAATATTTTGGGTTTAAGGCTGCAGTCTTAGCACCTTTTACTTTCAAATACTTTCACGTGCTTCACAGTGGGGCACTCAATAAACTTCCGTCACTGCAATATAAGGTGGCCGTGAATTGCACTGCATTGTGGGGACTACTACTGATTGTCGGATACCTTACCGCATTGCCGCGATTCTATTCAATCATTTCTTGTTTCAGTCTATTTCCCAATCTTTGTAATCTTCATCGAAACAAGGATGTTGACTGGAAATGATTTAGATCGAACTTGAGAGATCTTCTTGCGAATTACTTTCCAGTCTGTCTGTCCGTACGCGGACAAACTTTGTCCGACTTTTCTACAGCATACAACACAAACTGAAGCACACTGAGTCAAACACCAATGCAATGGCCATCTAGCGACGCAAATGTTCGATCTTTTTTATGCCGTTTGTCACAAGGGGTTTATTGTTTATCATTGGTTTCGATTCATTTATCGGATTGCTATTATAAATTAATACATTGTCTCACATTGTCTCACTCATCCCAGATGAACATTGCGGTGGCGGTAGTTTGCAACTCATATTTAATTTACAAAATAAGCAGTGTAAAATTTGACTTTTCGAAAATATTATCAACAATAAAAATCAATCACGTCATTAACTGTCGGATAAAGTTTTCCCTAAGTCTGTACTCAGTTGCTATCAATATCCTTATGCCGATGAAGTTGGGTTGTTTTTCCATGTATAAAGAGTGGGAGCTTGCAAAAATTCTGTCACCTTTCTTCTTTCTTTATCAAGGGCGTATCTACATATGGGCTCACCGGGCTTGAGCCCCCCACCAGATTCCGGAAAAAAGGGTTGTCAAATCGGCTGCAAATTTTGACGTTTTGGGCTTTCAGCCGCCCCAGACGGCTCGAGCCCCCAATTGCAATTTTCTAGATACGCCCCTGTTCTTGATCATTCATAGTATTTCGACTCGTCGCAGTAGATAGCTAGTTGTGAGGGATAATGATTACGTTAATTAATATTAATAATAGGGAATATTGATATGAATCTAACAAATAATAAGTTTAATTCTTTGATACATTGTGAAATAGGTTTTCCCCATCCAGCCAATATTTAAATTCGACATTGATGAATTAGATGTGCAAAGCCACGGGAGTGTTTATTGTCTTCTTTGGGGACCTAAAGGAGCAGCGAATATCAAGCTTCCGCCACCTCCTTATCTACAAGAAATTGACGTTGTTCCTTGGTAAGAATGGTTTTTCTGTTGTATTTAGTTTGGTGTTTTATAGAGATTCCCCGATGCGTGTTTCGCTACAAATGAGCCCTTTTGGTGTTGTTTGTTGTTGTGCGCCCCCCTCCAAACGCTACTTTATTAGGGCGTGCCCCTCAAAGAGAAATCCTAGATACGCCCTTGCTATTTTTATAATACAAACATTCAAAGAAATTGCAAGTGAAATTAAACTAAAATATATTTTTTTACAATTGAAATTATTGAAATTGCATTTTATCACTCTTGTGTGCGCATCGGCGGAAGAATCGGCTGCCTCGGCAGATTCAGCAAGTTTTGTTTGGCCGATTATGATGCATCGGTAGAACGCCAAAACAGACACCGGCGGCCGATTAATCGGCAAGTCGGTGATTTGTGGCAACTGTAAATTTTATCTACAATTAGAATTAGTCAAATGTTTACATTTTTTCTATTTGAAATTGCAGTTGCAATGTTTTGGGAGAGGAGATTCATTCTAAGTGTTCCAAGTTGAAAATTGTCAGTGCCAAACAATCCATAGATGATATGAAGAAAGTGGTTGTGATTTTATACAATGACAAATATTTACGGTAATAATGTTGCAAATAATTACTGATAAGTTTTAAATACATATTATTTAAGTTATTGTTTTACTGCTTGATAAAATGGTTTGAATAGAATCTACGATGCGGAGAGTGGTGATATTATTGAGGTGGTATGTGCGGGCAACCCTCATAATGTTCCGCTGATGTTTGATGTGAACGGTGATGAAGCTGAGATTCCCGTTGATTTTGATTTTGGTCCAAATTGGCCTAAATCGAAGTTCTGGACGATATTTATTTTAAGGCCAACGGGTGACATTCAATACTTCTTGGTGCGAATTTTGAATAAATTGAAAAGGTAGCAATATTTCTTGACATTTCCAATTGCATTACATACCTATACACAACACATAACTACCAACTATGAAATTAACATGGCTATGTTGATCTTTTAGATGCATTACGCAAGAGTTTCAACCAATTTCCCATGAGAATTCATGTATCATGTGGAAAGAAGGAGAGCGTGCTACAGGTGTTTTGTGTATGAGTAAATCCCCCATCATCTTTGCGATAACTTGCAACACAGGAATTGTGTTGACCTCCATTCTAATTCCGCAGCTTGTAAGAATGTCTTGTTATGTATTTTATTGTTGGTAATAGTTTAGTAGTATTCTTGAGGTGCTAAGACATTTTATATACACCTAAAGTTACTACAACTCGTGTAGGCACTGTTCGAGAATATAAGTGACTAGTTTTTCACAAGATATTTAAAAATGTATAATAATTAATAGCTATTATAACTAGTTCATTATGTATTAAGAAATAAATTTTTGTACTCGCCGTAGAAAGACCAATCGGATTGCTCTGGGTGCAAGGAGCGACAGGATGACAATATTGGTTTATCGGCTGGGACACAAGGTCTTAAAAGCTCTAAATTGAGTGATAATAAATGCTGTAATTTGGAAAAAAGGATCTTGGAAAATAATGTGTTCCTTACTGCGAAAGAGCGTATAAAAACTAGATCAAAACAAGTGCCGCACCTAAAATACACAAAATTAATCAGAGACCCAAAATTTGGATACAGGTGGCACATAAATTGCAATATATTACGTACTATAGTGCATTAATATAGTCATAAGATTAATAAAATTGAGAGTTAATGCACTTATATTATTATTCTAGGTTCCTGATTATTAATGACTTTGGTGTCATACTATTGACTATCAATTTCGTTCCAGAAATTACAAGCTACATAGCGAATCCTGGGACAATATTGCCCTATAGTAAGAATCCAGACTACCAATATTTAATACTATGGGATTTAAACCGAGTGTCGGCTTCTGCAAGAGCCCTAACGACAGCTACGTTTTCCCATTCCTTGCCGCAGACAATTTTGTTTCTGAGACAAGACTACAAGGTACATTTCGAATGAAACAATAGTATAAAGTACATGTCAAACATATACTTTCAAATTTAAAACATATATCAATATAGGCATGTCTCAGAGAATTAGGCGAACCATTAAATTACTGGCCATTGAAGAAAGGCTCTTCGTCTGTACCGGATGTGAAAGGGGCTGAAGGACATAAGGAACCTAAAGAGGTTCTTTACAAAGTTTTAGAGATCTTTAAAAACAATCCTTTTCCTCTACTTAGCATGGATAAACATGCTTTTCCTCTATTTAATCAAGCAGGAGAAACTCTCGAAGTATGTGCCAAGCTCACAAGTCCAACTATTATTTAAGCATTTTTAGAACGATTGTCATTATGTGTTTTCTTGTAACAAATATAATTAATTCGTACATTTATTTGAAAAGGAAACGAATGTCAAAAAGCATATGAATGCAGCCTTTCAGTCCCGCACGAAGTACATAACCAATTTCAATGAAGCTGCCTCTGTTATTAATGCATTTACCGCTCGCTTTCAGTCCGCCGGACAGCTGATTACCACACTTATTGTTAATTTATTGAGAATAAAAACAGCGTTAAAGGTAAGACGCAAACGTAATTAATTAATAATCTGAATGAGTTTGTGGCTAATACGTATTATATCATGTTGTGTTAAATTTGGACAGGATAAGGCTGAACTATTAGCGGAAAAGTATGAAGAAAGATTGGAGACAGACGAATCTTTTAAGAAACGTATCGAAGTTTCGTTGAACCAGCTCGCGCATTCTAATCCTGTTGTTACCGACAGAGAGAGGTCCTGGACTAGAAACCTGGAAGAAATGAACGATGAAATGCCAGGTTTGAAAACCGTTTTGCGAAGTTTGATAAGAATGATTCAACATGTGAAAGAAAACCCTGACGACGACGTAGCTGAATATATTAGTCTGACTCCGACTCAACTGGACCAAATTAAGGAAGAGTTAACCAATCAGTAAGTAAACTTTCTATGCAAAACATTCAGTTGTGGTTACCATAATTTTTAATTAATCTATGTCTAATGTTCTGTTCAATCGTTAATGTTTAGGCACGCCACGTTAGTGAAATTAGCCAACGATATCCGTCAAATCAAAGAATACGCCTATTGGCAGAACGACACCACGATCAATTATTAGATTTTAAGCTATGCTGACTTTTAAGAGAGCGAGGGAAGATGCAGAAACAGAATCTCAGTATCTGCTCCTTCCAACGCTAGCTTGCGTAAATTCAAGCCACAGCTCAAAATCGTAATTGTGTAATGTGTGGTGGAATCGTTCACGTACTTTTGGTACGGAGCCTTGCTCCATTTCAAAAGTACGGGATAGATTCACCTACATCAATATGAAATAGGGACAGCAAATGACAGTGGCATTCATAATTTTTGAAAAGTGTTAGTTTTGCATATGGAAACTAATAATTTGTTGCACTTTACATGCTTTACTAAGTTATTGACGTTAATTGATTGTACTTTACTTCTGTATTTTAAATCATTGATTTTTGAGTTATTTATGATGAGTTGTAATAGAAATGATCATTAAATAAAAATCATTACAAAAAATTAACAGATTTGAGAAAAAGGTTGAATTTTTAATACAACGAAGTTACATTAAAATGTGCGGTAATAGTCGTCAATTTAAAAAAATCTAAATGGGCGTATACATAAAATCCTCGCAATATGCCCTTGAGTGTTACCGTGGCCAACAATTTTTCCACTGTCCAATTTTGCATCAATAACATTGTTAAGGGTCATATTATTGTCATATTAATTTGTAAAGCTCAAAACTGCAGGCTGAATTTAACCCTTTTACATTTACTGTCATTGCTGTTATTCCAGCGGAAAATCATGCATCTATGTAATTTGCAAATGACAACTATTATTATTAAAGAACGAAGTTGTTTTATGACTTCACTCTGTCACTGTGTTAGTTCGTCCGTCCGTCTGATTCATTACAGGTAAAATCCCTACTTTATGCTTTTGTATACTGTAGGTATTAGGTATGTATTATGTAATGTATATGTATCGGTTCCATCTTCGTGTGAGATTTGCGAGGAACCTCATTTGTATAAAATCCCACACCCACATCATCTGGAGTAAACTCTGGTAACTTGTAGATGGATGCAAAGATCTAATCATTTTCTGGCAAAATCGCGGTTTATTTTAATCATGTGTCTCAAGAGATTGCAACTGTAAAAAAATTCTTACAAGAAAATTCACATTATAAATGAAAAGAAGACAACTATACTTAAGAAAGACTTATTAATTAATAATAACTATAATAGCTAACTGTTAGCACCGTTTAGTATTCTGTTCTTACATTGAAATTATGGGAAATCTAAGTAATCTAAATATTTAAGCATCACAAAAAATTCTACTGCAAACGAAACTACTAATTCTAAACTTACAATTCTTACAACACCTACTATGAATAGTGCAACTTTCAGGACAAAACTGTCAATGACGATATGCCGAAGTTTTAGAACGATTAAAGTTCCCAGTCACAGGTAACTAAACCTTTTTATTTATATTATAGCCTGTTTTCACGTACAGGCTAAAAATAACTTACTCTGTTCATTTGCTACTTTTTACGGCACTGTATTTACACTGTGAGAATGAATTGATTTATATAACTCTGTTGTAATATTTTCTCACACATAACACTAACTCACTGGCATTATTTTTAATTTTAGTTTTACAACGGCACCTGTTCGGAAATATTCGTTTCCAAAGATATACACACGTACTGGTGATGGAGGATCTTCCGCAACTTTCACAGGAGAAAGAAGACTTAAAAATGACGCTGTTTTTGAAGCACTGGGTACCACAGATGAATTGTCGTCCAACTTGGCTCTAGCTAAGGAATTTGCTGTTGAGTCAGGACATACATATGTGGAAAGACTGGTGAAAATTCAATGCATTCTTCAAGTAAGTGAAAACGCTAAATACAAATATAATTATAATTAAATTGAGGCTAAATATTTGGCCTAATGATCCAATTGCATAATCATGAAGGACGTATCTTCACTAGTGGCAACCCCTAAATCCTCTGCACGGGAATCACATCTAAAGAGAGTTACATTTTCCGAAGAACACGCCATCGAACTAGAAGAATGGATTGATGAGTACAGTTCAGTTCTACCCCCTCTTGAGAATTTCATATTGCCTGTAAGTAAAATATTTTTTCGTAGATACCTCAAAATTTTGAACAAAATTGTGATTATTTATGGTCTTAAACAGGGAGGTGGAAAAGCAAGTGCTGCACTGCATATATCCAGAACTGTTTGCAGACGAGCAGAAAGAAGTGTTGCCCCGTTGGTCAAATCCGGCGAAACTGATAAATCGGCTATGGTATATCTTAATAGGTAACACCATAAATGTATCTGTGCTCTGAACCCATTCTTGCATTTTAGCAAACGATCCTCCATTACATTTAATATATGTTGCAGACTTTCCGACTTTTTGTTTACGGTTGCACGATATGCTGCTTATTTAGACAAGAAAGAAGAGACAATCTATACCAGACCAGATTCCAAGCCCAGTGCAAAATGAGTATATAGCATTCTTACGCATTATAATATGTACATGGAAGACATGCTGAAGATATCATCTTTCTTCGCCAAAAACCATGGACATTATGTTTAAATGCATTGTGGGTAAACGATGTTGAGAGTTTGAGTAATTAAAAGTTACTGTTTTAATTTTGTAAGAAAATATGGTTGTGTCGTGTGTGTGAGTTTTTATTCCCATCACCTTCGTATGCAATTCACACGAATAACCTTTAATCTGGAATATATTCTTCCGACTTTAGGTGTCTACTCTATGTGAATAACATTTTATATCATTATAATAATATATTACACTACCATGGGAGAACTCATGATTGCATGATGTAACATTACGTAATGTTTGCAGTCTACACCATAAAAATTTATTTAGTGCAAACATATGCATAGGTATTCATAAACAGATAAAATTGTATTATTACACAATAAATTGTTTCCGAATTTAAAATTGCATACATCCTCAATTTTAAAATTATTAACCTAAGCCTCCTACTTAACATTATATTTTCATATGAGTCAGAGTTCTAAGCATTGTGAAAGGCGTTAATGCAGAATTTCATAGAATTATAGACACCTCACAGCAAAAGAAATACTGTATATTTTACGTTTTGCTTTATGACTTACATGTTCTCTGAGAATTTCATGCTTTGCGAGTATTGCGAATTTGCGAGTGTCATTTAAATTGGTGAAAGCAAGACTTTTAATTTTTTTTACAATTAAATGTTCTCTAAGGTTCGTTGGAAATACAATTATCAATATGATTGTGAGACATTGTTCTCACTCGAACTATGCATTCATAAAATTCCTTGTGTATTTTTTCATGATCTATCGATATACCATTTGAGTTATCTTAAAAGCAGCATTTCCTTTGCATGCACATATTATGCGTACCTACAGCTAGACCATTTTAAAGGAAAACCAAATGTGAAAGACCGTAGATTTAACATTGTCTAAAGATCAGCATACTTATTTTCATGGCTGATAAATACAAAAGGGACAAATATTATTCTGTTCCATTTGTCCTATAGTCTAGTAGTCCTTTTGGAACATAACAAGAAGATAAAGATAAATATCAATACCGTTCACAAAGTAGTACATAGTACATCCTAGCAATAGCATTGGCATTTAGCATAGCAACCAAGTTCTTCGGGAGCCTTGTTCTGTTTCGTCCATCCACTCTCTGTTGTCAGGTCGGGTCTCTCGGACAGAGTGGTGTATAGATTTTATTATAAGAAAATGTTATAAGTATTCCTTTATTAGAGCACAAAGAAGAAGAGCATAATATACAACCCGAAAGGTAGCAAAGCAATATTGTTATACCTAGCAGTAGAGAGTAAACAGAAAGCTTAGAACACAGAGGACCCAACTAAAACTACCATTAGGATCTACATGGAATACTCCTATAGTCTTTCTATAGTCCATAGATAAGCAAAGCTATATACAATGTAAAAGTACATGGGATATTTCTGCCTTTATGTGCACTTCTGTGTGCAATAAGCAAAGGTTTTGCTAGCAACAGCAGCCAGAAGCAATAGCAATCCTTTTGTAATAATATAAGAGACTATACACATGCAATTGCTGTGGTGGCTGCTGCTGTATGTATGGACATGTTTATTCTGTAGCGATGTGCATGTATAAATGTACAAACGTGTGTATACCTAAAGGTTGTTAAGTTCTTCTAGGTATATTATACATATAACATGATGAAGACTGCTGTTGGCAGGGTGGGTGAAATAAAAGGAAGTGAGCAAGTTGATTTGCGAATTATTCCTCTCAGGGAGGTTGTATATGTATCGTCAAGTCTCACAGAGGAAGGAAACTATGTCGACAAGTAAACCATTGTGTTGTGCATTTAACCAACACATAACTGTGCTGCCTTAAAAATAGTTTACTAACAAAGGTAACACTTTCAGTTTATTTATTACACAAACCATATATATATAAACACTAATAATATGTTATTTGTTGTTGTTTACAATTTGTTATCGTTTTTTCAATTATAAATGCGTAAAATATATCACAAATATTATTATTAAACTTTAAATCTCTCTTGGTTCATTCATCGAACGTTATAGTACATAATAGTAAATTGGTGCACAATCATTTGGCGATTTGTTAGTCATTCACGACGATTGTAATTAAAATGTGCTGACTTAATGTAAATACTATACACAAAAAGAATTCATTGATAATAATGATTGTTGGTTTATAGGTGTTTTTGATATCAGTTCAACAATTTTACTACAAACTCAAAATCGTGATCAGCAGAATCATTCTATTGTAGTATTTCGTCACTCGTCAGAAAGTGTGATGTGAATAGTGGGATCAAAGTAAACTCAAGTGTTGATAACAATGACATTTTTCCATTCTCATTCTCAGTGTATGTGAATTTGTAAAAGTTATACTTAATTAAATCACTCGAAAGAATAGAAAAAAGTTGCAATATTATACCTACATTAAATAGTCACCAACTCTTTTTACTATACTAGTACGAGAAAATAGGCTGCCAATTTTTTTAAAGTGACCGTCAGGTAATTATTTAAACAGCTAAATTTAGTTCCAGTTTTGGACACATTCAAATTCGTTCAGAAAAACCGAAAAATGAGCGAAGCTATTGGAGATTATGAGTATAACTCAAAGGATCTCATTGGACATGGCGCCTTTGCTGTGGTTTTTAAGGGCAGAAACAGAAAGGTAATTTTCATTCTATTTTAAAATTCATTACACAAATTAAATTTAGTTTGTATGCTCTAACTTTTCCTTTAACGATTTGTGTGCTTACGAAATAAGGTAAATCAACCTCTTTTATATGTGAAATCAAAATCGACAATTTTGGTGTGTTAGGTTAACTCTAATTAGTTTAAATAGCATTTATGTAAATCATAAAAATATTATTGCTCGAACTTAATATACAGATTCGACAACCGATTATCAAATCGTAAACAGGCAATTTTTATGTTCATTTTCATTATACAACAATGAATTTATGTTCTATAAAACATAAAAAATTGATTTAGATTGTCTTACGTGATGGTAAAAGCTTTTCCACTTACTTGTAATAAGTAGCTTAGTATCTAATTATAATCCTCAATCCCCAAACCGATATTAAAAATATTAGTACTAATAATAGATATCAGACTTTTAGCAAGGTATATTATCCTTAATTCATGGCAAATCGCTATTTAAGCCTAATAAATTAAATATTGGCTTAAACTGTGAAAAAAGCAGAGGATCAACCCCTTGTTTTTTAATCAGTGCAATTTAGTTGATACATTTCATCATTCATGGCAAATTTTATATATGCAAATTATAGCACTGTATTTATATTTTAATTGGAATAATTTCGTTTCATATGCATGTGAAGGGATTTAGGTTTCCTCAGTTAAAAAAAGCATTGTCGTCATCAGGCAGCTTTGTCATTAATCGAGTTTATAATTGAGATTGCAGGTGTACATGTCTATGCAAAAAATTATCATTCCAGTTCAGTTCAAGCAAGTTTTTCCATGCTGATTGATCAGGTTTTTGTATCACACACACTGCATGCATATTATTTGCACTTATGTTTTATACCCTGTGTGTATTGTATATCTGTATTGCATGCAAATTTATGTTGCGTATAAAATATAGGTAGGATATCAATCTTGAAGCCAATAAAAGATATACTTGTCCCTTACCTACAGAATACATTGTATAAAATAAACGTATTCACTCAGCTTTCTGTCTGTATGTTTTAGCAAGTATGGTAAGACTTCTTTATCA
>JABASD010004460.1:0-15452 GCA_019776165.1 Pogonognathellus flavescens
TATGACAGTGGAAGTAACCGTATCACAGTTAGTGTTACCGTGTCATAGTTCACAACACAATGTCAATGTTCGCTTCGTTACTTTTTTGGACCGTTGCAAATGGTTTATTAGTTATGAAGACATTGACATAAGTTTAACATGCAACTAGGTACGCTTTTATTGTATGACATTAATATACCTGTATAAGAGGTTCATGTGATATAAACTTGCGAGTAGTTTGTGAACGTAAATTTTTGTGTTCACATAAACGAAGTCATGTCAGTCTAAACACAATCAACTATATAATCATTTCTGTAAAGTATACCTACTACAATATATTCTCACTCATTTTATTCACATTCTATATATGCTCGCTGAAGACTTTTCTAGATCAAAGTGAGTATTAAAATTGTTTTATTGGGTCACTCCTATAGGATTAATTTACTTTTGCGGAAAATTCTCTTTTGGATAAAGAAAAAATCAGAAATATCCATCTAATTATTATTATTTGCATGATTGAGTGCTTACAAAAGTTATATCTGTACAGAAACGTACCTTCTGTAGTTTTGCAGCTTTTGTGTGTGGTGCAACTAATTTAATGCATAAAAGATCTGACTAGCATTTGAAAATGAGTTATCTTTTGTATCAATATATACATTTGGGTTTTCATGCAAGGTGAGTTATTACAGATCCATGTTAATTTATGACTGAATTTTAATTTGCTCCAGTTCTGCTAACAACAACAACGTTTTCTGCCAGGCACTAAATTACTTATTTGTCAATTGCTTCACCCAGAAATCGAACGAATTTCATGAAAACATTCGATCCGCTATATGCATACTCGATCATATTATTCCGCAATCTCAATAAACTGGTTACTGTTGTTGTATGTATTAATAATTATTACATTACCCAAAGCATGAAGTTTTTACATAAGGAGACAGCAAAATGTTTTCAACTGTAACGGATTCAGAAACTCCTTGAAGAAACTAACAAGGTACCTCTCCTCAAGTACATTTACCCCTGTAGAAGTCCACTAGTAATCTAATATTTTCTCACAGTAAAATTCCTTTGCCTGTACATTTCATTTTCATTCGTGAATTCTCTATTAACTGATCATAAATAATTACAATAGGAACATCATCGCACATCGCATAATAACGTTGCTATTACTAGAAAGAGGCAATAGAACTCACATCTTCTGGGAATCAAACCTAATCCACTTTACAGTGTTAAACATGTAAGACATTTACGAACATGAACAAATGCTGTTAGACACTACTACTAGTAAACCCTACACATTTCTACTGTTCCACATTCTATCTATGCACACAATATAAATATTATAGTAATACTGTCTCATGTGCACTTATACAATTTATTTTATAACATAATAATTCTTAACAAAAACCTAAGCTGTATATACTACTAGTATAGAAGTAGCATTAATATTAGAGTATAGTCGCTTACTTAAATTAATACATAATACGTGCGGGCACGTATTGAATTAAAGTCTAGAAAATAATCACAGTAAATCCCACTACTCTCCTGCAAATTGCAACATTATGTGATGTGCTGACTGCTTTTAGTGAGAAAATAAAAATTCAAATAAGCCAAGCATAATGTTTGTTATGTTAGGTAGGTCTTCATTTCATGTGGTTGCTGCTTTGCTTTTCATTTTCCACACATACAGTCCTCTCAGTCAGTTATTGCATTAACATGCATTAGATGCATGTATTCGAAGATTAATTAGCCGCGGTGCTTACAGATAGTAGTAGCATGCATAGAATACGTCCAACTACACATACAGTACACTCTTCTAAAGAAGAAGTTACTCAAATTGAGTGAGAGAATATATTTACACTACCTTCACACGACATGTCTTCTTACTATAACCATAACACATTATCTACACATACTATGGGCATTTAATAAAATAATTGTCCTACCTACTTACCAGTATAAAATAATATAGAAAATTATTTCTGCGTGTGTATTATGATCTAACACTATTACAGTTGGTACACCTAGCTATATTCTATAGTTATGGTATAAAACACAGTGTGTAAGCGTTTGGAGGAAGGAGATACCTCATAAGAAGACTACTACTGCAAAGACATCTTGCAATAAATAAAGCACGACAACACCCAAGACACAGCATACACATCATTATATTATATCACAAGCCACGGAGAGTCATATGCATCCTCCGTCCATGTGTGAATTGGAATGTATATAGTGTGTAGTATTTATTTATATGCAATGCATGTACTACCTTTGCACTGACACACACATGAGACTTCAACTACATTCATAGAATTGTCCTCATAGTAAAAGTTATTTACTTATGCTATCTAAACTAACTAATGTATCTTACTTTTTACCTTGGCGTCCTTACTCCTTACATACAAACACAATACAATCTTATTGAATCTTTTAAGTAAGTGTACCTATGCATTATAATCATACATTTCACTACCACAGCCTAACCTATATATATATGCACAAACACACAAGGTGGCATAAAGCACACAGAGCTCATACTGAAAAACGTTTTGCTCTCTGTGTCTATGTACAGAATATACACGCTAACACCAAACCAAGTAAGTAAGTAGTTTCCCTTTTGCAATATCTTATTAGGAGAGTGCACAGAGAGAACATAGACACACATACATACAAATAGAATATGGAACACGAGTCCAAATGTCCATAATGCTATATTATAAGCAGCATAACAATCCACATTGCATATTATTATTATGTACGTATGTCTGTGTGTCTATGCTTAGAATATAGATACAAGTAAGTGAATTGCAAAGCAAGTGTTGTCCTGTAGAAATGAAAAGGTTTACAAATACACAACAGTGAGTACAATTGGACTAGACCATTGACTTGCTGGCATTCTTAGGTTGTCTCTTGATAAAGTTTGAGATTTGTTCGGCAGCTCCCACAAAAGTCGTCGTCAGTTAGCAAGAGATCGTCGTTGGCTCCCCTCGTACGGTGGAGATAATAATATAGTCTTCGAAAAACTAATCAGTTAATCCTGCAGTCAGCAACTCGTGCCGTGCCCAACTGCTTCTCCTCCTGCTCCTGTTGATATTTATATTGAGTGTGAGAGACACAACAAGGTAAATAAAGATCACATCACAAGGAATATTATACTCCTCAAGTTGTGGTGTATACGAACTAGTACACATTTGCAATTGCAATATTCACTACTACTACTACTACTACTATCAGTGTGTTTAGTTATTCCAGTGGAGAATCGTCGCAGTAGTAATAGTAGAAGTAACACATTGTTAATTTGCATATGTAGCAATTACACACGTACCTGACATTACACATCTGATTGACAAGCCCACTACGTCGTGTGAACTAAAGCATACTGAGAGTGAGTCTTGAACATTATACTCACTGCCGCCTGTGTAGTCGTAAAGATCAGTAAAGTACAAATTGGTTTGTCTGTGTGCATTCCTTTTTGTAGTCTCAATTTGATTGTTGTTATACTCTAAGCATTAATCTATTTGGTATACAGTTACAGTAGTAATAAATAGAAGTGCTCCTTCCTGGATTTGTCAACGTCAAACAACTACTGTACATATAGGATTGCAGCACGAGAGAGAGAGAGATCTGACAGTGCCAGTCTGCCACAACAACAACTGCAAAGGCACCCCAGCAAAGCAAATGTAATTCATTTTCTTATCTTAACCGGTTCTATGCTTTGTTTTTGTTTATTGTCACGTTTATCCATGTATACACCTCAATAATTGGATCACAATAACTCAACGCAGTTCTTTTCTATTCTTAATTGGAAAAAATTATAATATGATTCCATTTTCGATTTAAATCAACAACAACGGCCGATTGTCAACTTTGTCAGTTTGGTATAATAGAAGAAATGTCTACAAAAGGATTTCCTGTCCATGATTTCGAATCAATTAAATTTAGACTGTGGATTTGTTGTTCTCGTTGTTTAAATAGATTCGAGTGTTCCTTTTCATACTTCACAGCGTAAGGTGTGTATAGAGGCCATAGAGGTACTCACACGCATTTGAAGGTATTCTATAAGAATTGAGGTGTAGATTTATGTGTAGGTAATGACAATCACAAGTTATAAGTGTAGACAGTAAAATAATATTATTAATAGATGCTTCTGTAGATAGTGTGTATAGCTGCCGGTAGCGACGGTACTTGAGAGGCGTGTGTGAGATTGTAAAATTTAACGTAAGTATACCACACCGATATGACATAGATAAAGTACATTTCCCGTATTGTCATGCAATTTTTCTATGACTGGATTGATTGATTGCCATAGTATAGTTGATACTGTGAAGAATGATAATGGGCTTTCTGTAAGTCTCAACTGATGAAATTACAAAACAGGGATTTAAAAATGAATTCTTTCAACATTCAAAGAGCAAAAACAACACAGAATCCTTATTCATACTGTGAAACGAATTTCTGGTGTGGCAAACCTTGATCTTGCCACTCCACTGGCTTTGAACAGAGAGAGAGACTCTTTTCATTTCATTATAACTTCGTCTTTGTTATTATTTGCTTAAGAATATTGACTCTCTGCTATATTTATAGATTGATCTCCATGAAATTCCTGCAATTAACTAATACCTCAGGTTTCAAGTGAGGTAGGTGTCTGTAGTACACACAAGCTTATGTGGTATCGATAGAATGTGTGTAGTGTGTGCTATGTTAGGAAAATCATAGAAAATGCTAGGGCTATTATAGGTGTGTCTCTATATAAAGACACGATGTGTTTAACACGTAGTAAAAGTGAAGTTAGAGGTAGTCATTCATAATTTGGACGTTGTCATTACAATTATGGTCAGTCTTGTCGTCAACTCTTCTTGATTAGCATTTCAGTTCGCTTCATTCTTTGGTAGTGAGTCAGTTTATCATCCGTCTCATTATTATTATCATTCGCTGTTCCTTGTTATTTGTAGTTTATGATTTCATACATAGCACAACTATTATATTAAGACAAGCAAGCCAGAAATTAAATTGAACGTGAAAAGTTTCTCTTTCTCTCCCTCGTGTTATTTATTATAGTACTTGCTGTACGACCGAATTGTGGATTTAACCTAGTTCTCATTTCGTATTCACGAATATAATATTTGATCAATCAATCATAAAGATGTACGTTCAAAACAACAATCCCAACTAACAGTGTATCATCAAATACCTTTTAATAAAGACATTCACGTACACATACCGACATAACATAACGGACCTGCATAAGCTCTTCCTGTAAAAGGCGCAGTTTCTCATTGCATGTATGTAAGTAAATTTTATATATAGATATTTATATTTGTACTTTACTACAAAAGAAATCTGCCATTGTTTTCTAAATTAATAACTGATCCAATATTTTAAAGTGACACACTCAATCAGGTTCATTCATTGATGGTGAATCAGTTCCTGTGAATAACCTTTCCTTTCGTGTAGTTTCAACTAATACGGCATCTTCGTGTAGATTTTTGACGTCTAGCTGTTCAAGTTCATTTTGCATGAATTCATTGTTCTTAATTTTAATAGATAGGTTATTTACTGCTCATTGTTTCTTACTTGGACGCAAAACTATTAGATGTGCTTTTTAGACCACCCTCACCCATTCTGTTAATATTGATTACAATTACTTGCTCTGCTTTGTGATGTGCTCAAGTAATTTCACTTTCTTTAAAAGAACATCTATTTAAAGGTTGTACAGATATTTATACTGCAACCGAATAATTGCTGGATTTAAATTTGTAGGTGTATCTGTGACGTAGTTCTTTCAGTTCATTGTTCAAGTGAAGATTTTTCCAAGAAATGTTTAGTGTTGGAAATAACTGCATTAAGAAAGACGGCATATTCCAAAAAATTGTGTGGGATAATTCTCAAAAAATGACGTAATTGATAGTTTTTGGAATATCATCTTAAAATGGACGTTTTAAAAGGGTTATAAAATAACAGTTTTGATACATCCATAGATTTGAGATCAACCCAAATAATTGCTTAGGACGAATCCAGGTAGCTTTTAGTGTCCGGAATTCGTAGCTTTAAATATAAACACATCCTCCTGTGGTAAATTCATTCATTGCTCTTTGTCGCCTTTGGGGTTAGATTTTCTGTGTGATTAATTTATTTCGTATGTTTTGTATGTGTGTGAATACTTTCTATTTGGTGAACATATTCCTTTACTGCAATTCTAAAAAATGGCAGTGCAAGGAAGATGAAGATCGGTTGCTGAGATTCAGATATTGATGTATGAGAGTTATAAGAACCAACGAAAACCGGACTAAACCGGATATCTTTAATTTGACCATCATTACAGTATTACGCGTACTGTGTAATTTAGAATCATTTTTCTGAGAAACTCATCCTGTTGTATTATTTCACTAGTTCCACAACAACACAGTCATGCATTAGTAGGTTGCACTAGGATGTAGAATGTAGCAGTAGAACTAGGAGCTGTTTCATTTATAAGAGCTTAGCGCTTACTTAGTGTTAATGAAGGTGCGAATGCAAAACAGGAGTATTTTGTTAGAAATAGTGCAATCTTTACTTGCATCTTAAAAATAAGTAAATTCTGATGGCTAACCACTTTAGAATTTTATTGAAAGCTAGACGCATTAATTTAATTATTACGATTTTTAAACAATTGTGTTCGTCCCAGACGACCTTAATATCGTGATTAAGCTCAGTATGCATATCACTATTATTGTTTATTATGTAATATCTTGAAGAATGTATGGGTACAATAACAATTTACATAAAACCAGTTGCTACAAAGCAATAAATTGAGTATTTTTTCTATTTCAGCTTGTTAAAAATCCAAAATAAAACACTAGAAGCTCATTGAAACAACAAGCAAAGACAGGAATAGAATAATGAGATTCTCGCATAAAATTTTTAAACTTGCGACTAAGTGTAAGTTGAAGTTGTTGTAAGGTATCTTCTCGTTCACAGAGCAGAACAGCAAACTCATTTCCTCTCACATCTCATGCTTCTTTGTAGATATTAAAGGTACCTAAGCACATTATGAAGTCTCAAATACAATTGCGTACTTCGGAATATGAAGAGGTCTGATTGTGAGTATCATTGTGCATTATTTATGTCTACTGTAAGTATATTATGACTATGACATGTGTTATATAACACAGATAACTGGCAGAACTAAATTCTTTTTGTTCTAGCCTTAATTTTTAATTGTTTTTCTTTTACTTTCAAGAAACCGAATTATTTAGGTACTTTCAACATTTACTATAAGTGAGTATTTGTAACGTACTATATGATTCTGATTACACAAGCATAATGGCAGAGTAAATTTATAGCAACAGCAATCAGTGTGCAGGATGTTAAAGCATATTTTGCATATGCAAAGTCAAAAGTAACTTGAGACAAAACAATAATAGTTATACAGATAGGTATAGGCTATATAGATGTACAGTGTACCTTTATGAATTATATTTTTAAGTGAAAATAATATTTGCGTGTATATTGTAGCTACTTGTTATGCAATACCATAATATACCTAAAATATTATACATTTTGTATCTGAAGCTGTCATCTTCATTGCATGTCGGAAATGAAAGGAAGAGTATGGTAATGGTGACGAAATTAAGTCATAAATTGTCTCTTCTTGGCTTCTCAGAGTCGCACATCGTCTCTCGAATGTATTCCTTTGAATTTGGTTGAATTAGGTAACAGTGGTTACGTTAATTATAATACACTACTAGTATATTCGTAATATTCCGTCTACTTGGTTTGCTTATTTGTGAAAAGATACATATATACTTAGTTTAAATATATGTATGAATGAAAATGTTTTACTTGAGTTATGTCTTAAATAGGCTGACTGAGATCTCATTAAGTTGGCTGAGGTTCACCTTTACCTTGTGTTGGTTCTGGTTGCTTGGTTAGACTTGAATTGTAGATATTTAGTGTGGTGCCAGCGGGATTGCGAATCGGAATTGTCTGGCTCTGGTCTTGTGTTAGTAGAAGTTGAAGTACTCTCAGACTCAGATGCTATTTTACTGATTTGACTCTAATTTTCCTACTTGGATATATGTACAGGGGACTCTCAAACTTGTGTCTAGTGTCTGTACACAAAAATATTTATGGCAGTCAATTATATAAATAGGCAACAATATTTTATTTCGCCCAAACACAATAAAATATCTTATTGTTAGTATTGCCACTATTACGTGTTTACTTATACATTCTAGAACTACTAGTCTCCAAAATTACATGTAATACAATTTTGTAAAGCGTATGATAAATCTATTACGACTTGAGTGGAACTTTGTGTCAGTGCTTATCACATCATCTGAGGAAACTAAGAACTAAATAAGCTAAGGCTAAGTATATAAATGTGAATTCATAATGCATGAACATTGATTTACATCACCCCGTAGTTTACTTTTATTTATACGGCATGCCAATAGAAGAGCCTTGGTGAATTAAGATGAAGAAAACCATGACTGCACGCATCCTTTGACTGGCGGTCGCGTCAGATTACACACACATTACTTTACAGCAGCTCACTTGACTTTAGGTACATCATTGACACTGACTCATGTAATCAATTCAGTTGACTGCTATCAAACTTAGCCCCCACCGTTTTATGAATCAACTTAACTTAAATCCTTTAATTTGCTACTTATTTATCCATTCTTGGAAATAAATATATACACACTCTACTAATGTAAATCAAATACGTTTGCAACCTTGTCTTTAGTCAATTTAAAGAATACCTATACTCTACATATGTACCTACCATGTACTATCGTATAACATGTCACAATTATTATTATTATCATCAAAATGTGGAAAAGGGTTCTTGAGGCTAATTGTATTAAGAAATTACTAGGACCTATTTTCCTATACTCACATAATAATTTGAATCTTATGTCATAATCATTTCCTATGGTGCATAATAATGGTGGGTTCAACAGATACTGTCCCAGTTATCTTTTTATTGAATTTTTGAACTCTCTGAGCAAATAACTTGGCAATTTAATATCAAATGCGTAGTTGATTTATACAGAATCCTTGAAAGTTCACTCAAAATACAGGAGCAGCATAGAAATAAAAAATAAATTATACTTCATTTTCGGTTGAAGCTTGTAAAGTAATAACTAATACCTAAGTATTTACTATAATTAATTAGCTAACCATTTTTTACCATCAACAGATTCACAACAGATTCAAACCAATCTGATCTGTGATCTGTACATTACACCACAAATATTTATCAAAAAAAATAATAGCTACTGCTATATTTGTGCAATCCATATAATTCCCTGCGTCCTGTACCTGTATAAAGTATGTAGCTCTTTCTTGTGTAAATAATTAGCTTCTACAAGCACCAGAGAATTATTCCATAATTATTTTCCTTTTTTCTTACACTGGTTTAACACATTATGGTTACGTCATGCTGTGGCTATAACTAGATATAAGTAGCTCTTAAATTAACCGATGAGTAAAATGTACGTTGTGATACGGTTATGCGTACTAATTTGTGTGAATTTTGAATATTTCTATTAAAATGGGTTTATGAATCGGAAAATAAGGGTGCTACTATGATTATCATAAATAATTAAATGCAGATAACAACTTGGCTCTTAAGGATCTACTGAATGTGGTAGTACATGTATTGAGTACATCCTATAAGCCATTGAAGACAAACAGATTTGTAGACAAGCACTATCTACTTACGAAATATTGTGTAATGTAATTGTAATGAGATTATTCTTAAGCAGTAATATGGTATGGGTGTTCCAAGTCCTCCAGTTCCGCACGGATTCACTTACACACAATAATGCCACACTAGCCGACTGACATGAAAGTTCAGAAGCACGCCTAAACACAACGCGTTTTTACTTTTAATTTTTTGCAAACATTGCTACTGTGCTGTATGTTTTATATTGTGATGTTATTATACCCATGTAGCATTATTAATAATTATTTTGCACGGTCTAACCAGGTCGACTTTGCTGCGAAATTTTTCCCGTGGTAATAAAACTTGCAGACTAGCACTAAAATATCTAGCTTTAGAGCATAGTAGTCGAATTATAGCTCACTTTAACAATTTTATCTGCGAAAATTATCAATTATTATTTCATTCTTCGTTGCTTTTATGAAGTAGTCCTTGTTTGTGCGTCACAATTGTTACATCTCAGGCTACTCAAGACTTGACTAATTGTACCAAGAGTACTTGTTCCAGTAAAATAATTGAAATAAGTCTCGTAGTTTGAGTTTATCATTCTTTATATGTACATACCATACATATCTACATGAGACAGCCTTTGTAAATAGGCAACAAGAATAAAAAAGTTCGTGTATGTACATGAGATGAAATGATTTTTTGATTTTGTTTTAGATGGATTCAGTTACAAGAAATAATACAAGGATGGCACGTCTGTTTTTCATACTGTCCTTGTTCTCACCGGAGCTGGTTCTGGGAGGATATCCGCCTAGCTACTATCCAGCCAAGAATCCTTACCTGCCAGCACCACCTGGAAAAACTCCATCGTGCGCCAAAAACGGGGCAACGTATTGTGATAAAATAGATGGTTATCCTTCGTAAGACTTTTTTTATCACGTTCTTTTATACCCATAATTAATTTTACAGCATTTTAAGGCAATCTCAAATTCTAATACTTATATATTCCATAAAATAGAGTACTTGAGGTTGAGACCATTTTAATGCTTCATTTTTATGCTTTATGGATTCCTATACCTTAAAATACTGTCAATAAAATTAAAAGGGCAAAGGCAAAATTCAGATTGCTGCAATGCAAGTCATAACTAGAGGATAGTGAGTGCCTCGATAATATTGAGAGTGAAAAATGTTGCACATTGTCGGAAACTAAGTTACAACTATGTATTGCATATTTAATTTAGTTGTGAATTTGAGTCGTAGTAAAAGTTATGTAAGCTTATGTAGGAGAATGTACACACGTACAACTTATAAGATTTGTTATGTTTGCACAAACACTTTAAAACAAATTTTCTAAATACATTGCACATTCTGTGAGAAATCAAATAACATAACAAAAGCATGGAAAATATTTTTACAGCAGTTCTTTACCTGTTGGACGAAGTACCTGTTAATAATGTTAGTAACTCGCACAATGAACCAAATTCTCCTTACAAATTATGACTCAGATTTTTTTTTGTAAAAGTAAACGAAAAGTTGTGGAAACGGGTACACGTTAACCTCACGATTGCTTTGTTGTAGGTAATACACTATACTGACTTTCATCTGCATTCTGTACTACAAAGTTTCAATTTCCTCTTGAACTAGTAAGAAATTCAATGCAGGTAGGCATTTAATCTAATCACTGCGTTTAAAGTATTCGCTCAGTGGGCTATTCTATTGTTAAAAATATTTACTTTGCATAATTGTGAATGAAAAGACGAGCATTATTATTTCAACCGTATCTTTTGAAAAGTGCTAATTTTTTATATGACTGGTAAATAGCGGCCGAACACACACATGTATTATGTGTAGAGAAATAAAGACACTGTCTCTTCTGCCATCAGACAGTCCCATGTAACGTACGACTTAAAAAATCCTATACAGGTATTTTAGTAAGGTACAATATTTGCACACACTTTGTTTGTACTGTTAACAACGCATAGTGTATAATAGTTTATTGTAAAACTGTACCGAGGTAAGGAACTGCGAACAGAAGATGTGTACATGCATGTATAACATGAAGAGCATGAATAGCTGTAAAGTACAATGCTCCGTGATAAAACTGTCTTCGTTAAGTATTCAATTTCAACAAATTAGCCATTTGTATTCATTGAGTCAGATGCACCAAGAATCTCTAATTATTATTTCTACACAATGTTTCCATTGAGATGCAAGGATTCCAAGTACTTACGGTACACAAACACGACACAATACCCAGATACCTAAATACTTGTACAAGCAGAGAATACAGTATTATATTATGTTTAAAATATGGAGACATTTTGTGACACCGAGTAGAGAGTCAGTAGTACCTTAAGCCATATCTTAGCAATAATATTATTTTGATATTTGTTAATAACGATAAATCTAACAAGTCACGAAATAGCGTGTAGAATAATCTGTAGAGTACAATGCAATTTATAGGCATCAGAAACTTTCCTCAATATTATTTGGATCGAAACAATGTATTTATATATATAAAGGCTACATTATCTATTAAGGCAGTGATTATTTGTTAATAATAAATAATAATAAATAATTTTCACCCCCAAGAATTAAGAACATAGAAATATTTCATATTATTTTCATATACACAGTCTTGTAGCACAGTCTTGTAGCACAAAATGTTAATTTTAGCTTAGCTACGGAAATAATAGATTTTTGTAGACCTTACTAATCAATGCGTATAGATATTTACTTTGCTTAATTGTGAATGAAAAGACGAGTATGATTATTTCAACCGTATCTTTAGGCATGTAACGTGTATACTTCCTATGTAAGCGTTTTAAAAATTTAGAATGATTTTTTACTGTTGAAATACTTTCAGGGAAGTCATCTCATACCTGCTGTACAAATGGGCCCACACATACGACCAATTTGTGAAGAGTGAATCGGAACAAGATTTCTTTCTAATGAGTCAAACATACGGACCATCAACGTACGACTTGTATGAAACGAAGAAGCCGCAATATTCTCATGTGCAGTCTTATTATCCAAGCCCAAGTTACAGCAACAATTACAATACGAATGTCTCATCTTCGTACAACATTCATCGGCATCACCGACACAGCAGTCAGCAGCAGCAGAATTACGTTGCTGCCGCAATCCCTCCTCTGCTTCATTCGATTTGGTGGAACCATCGCGATACTGGAACAAATCGTCCCAGTTATGGCTACTTGGCTCAACATCGGTTCCGAGTCAAAAGACAAACCACATCCGAAAGTCAGGTGAAGTCACATCAATTGATTTTTGTCATGTCATGTCTAGACATTGATTTCATCCATTTAAAAGTGTAGTCATGTGGTATTGTACAACAAATACTACAATTTACATAAAAGCCGAATTATGTAAGTAATCAGACAATGACTTGAAAGTTTTTTCACTCACAATTCATAGCTATGTAGGAATTTCCACCAAATTCCCTGTCGAATTGGTTTCCTGTGGCTTTACATACTAGGACTATTTATGTTGAATTTAAAGTCGGCATTTTTACAAGAAATATTTTTGTAGTCTTCATACAAATAATGTGTGTCTAGATAAAACTTGCATACATGTTAGGTATGTTTGTTAAAAAAATATAGGTAATAGCAAGTTACATAGATATAGGTAATGTTATACAATTTTACGTGTTACTTGGTCTATCGCAATTTTATTTGTCGCTATAAGTCTGAGATGTGCCTAGTATTTAATAATAATGAGGTATTTATTTTTGTATATAGCTGTGTCCAACCAGAGCAACGTTCATCACACCGCAAGCTGCCATGAACAACGAAGGGAACTGGATGTACGTTGTTAATACGGGAAATAGCAACCGTTACATTCAGAAGGTTAAGGCAGAGACATGTGCCCAAGGGGACGGTCGACCATGCAATGGCCTTTGTAGTGTCCCAACGGGCTATAGTGCGACTTGTCGTCAACAATACGTTCAAAAGAGACTCGTCGCCTTGGATGGCTCAGGAGAGAGTCTTCGCAATGATGTGTTTTGGTGGGTTTTCCCAATATTTTCAGTTTACTAAAGTTTCAGTTGCACATAAAAATAATTGTCTTGTATATAGGTAACTATTATAACAAATTCTATTTACTTGTTCTGAATATTTGCAGGTTTGCTCACTGCTGCACATGTCAGGTCACGCTGAGACGGTAGCCCATGGAATTCGGATATTACAACAAACCTGATTTGTTCATTTACATTACTACAGTTCAGAGTTCATTCAGAGCAAATCACGTCGCACTCTTCTTGTAACAATTAACTCTTACATTTTGTACTATGACATTTATTTTATTTGTTTTTTATTTCTCACTTTTTACATTTTATATTATTCGATCAATGCAACATTTCAGATTGCGAAAATCTTGTATTAGTATTACAAATACTTAGCTGTAGTTACTTTTACTCATAAGTAGTACGGCTAACCCTTTTACCAAATCTTAATTGCACTTTTTTAGTTTAGACATGTAACACTCATGTATGTCTTAAATAATATACTCATTACTTTGGCTGTAACTTGCACCTCAATGTTTCTGACAAATCATGACAGAAACGATGTCATTCAATCTGCACTGTACTGTTCGAGAGATCTTGTAAATATAATGAGTTGTACTTATGTATATGTAGTTTTTTCATTCAATTGATTTTGAATTGAAATGTTTACACTTTAGTTAAGATAAGAATAATGCAAGAAAGCACGTACTTACTTAATAATATTGTCAACTGTTTGAATATGAGAGAATTGAAAGTTTTGAGTTTTATGTATGTTTGTCATAAATGAAAGCGTTTACATTTTTATTAGCTCTATATGTGTATACATATCACTCATATTGTAGACTTACCTATAAGTGTAATGAATGAAAGTAAGTATTGTAGTGCATATTTAGTTTAAATAATTTGATACAGGGATAATGTTTTGAAAAAAATTAATATTTGTACTTAGGTATGCCGATGAAAGTTTTGTACGTGAAGGGTTTATGCGTTTACATGTAAATAAAGATTTACTTATAAAGTATGTATATTCTTGAATTAATCTTGGTTTTCTTAACAGATTAGTATTTTATTATTACTACTCACGTTAAAAAAGGAAAATTTCTCACTATCATGATATGCGTTTATGTATTATGATATGCGTTTGACAAAAATGTGATTGTATACGTTTAGATATTTACAGCGTGTCTCCATACGTCATGCATTACAAAAAATCTGTAGGGGGATCTTGGGTAAAGGTAATTAAAAACCAGTGGTTTAAGTATTTTGGTTTCCTCATACTGTAATTGGAAAATTTGTAAAACCTAGATTAATGGCAAAGTTGGTAGTGAGGTTAGTTTTGTGTCAAGTGCAAAAATGCAGTCTGCATATTAACCGTTCAGTAGCTGTGGAACTGATTTTAAATAGAGATTAAGCAACTTAATTATCTTTTCGAGCTAAAAAATGAAATTTGTGTTAAAAATTAAGGTTGAACTAATGGGATATCTTTAAGCAAGAAACTCTCTTCACATATATTTCTTTAAAATACGATTTCTAAAAAAGACAAATCTGTAATAATATTGTATATTAATTAGTTAAATGGCAGTTATAATTATGGAAATTTTGCTTTGCACATGCACAGCAGTAACATAGGTGTGATGAATCATTCCCTTGCCAAAATTGTCCTGCTACCGAGAAGCTATTTATATCTATACTATAATAAATTTAGTACTACTCTGAATGAAAGGTGCGTAGAGAATCGTACAGCGCATGTCTCAGTGTTACAGCCATGACTCAATCAAACAAAACACCCAG
>JABASD010004461.1:0-15450 GCA_019776165.1 Pogonognathellus flavescens
GCGGGGGGGGGGGGAGGGGTTCAACTATTCATTTATTAAATAATATTAATCATTTACAAATAATCCCTTCTATAAAAAGAAAGAAATCGGTAAAAAACTGTGAGTTGTATATAGGAGGGAACGCAGAATACGTAGGACGGGTATGGACCTCCTCCCAAGTGTCCCAAGTATAAACCCACTAAGCCCAGCCTTCATTAACTGTAATTTTTAACCACTCGTAATAACCTTGTAGACGTAGGTGCAATTCTTTCATGAAAAGAATGTTTGCTAATTTGCTCTGGTTGTACGCATCACCAGGATCATACGATTGTTGTGAATTTAAATCTTCGAAATTTATTTTCCCTCTTGCATGAGCCACACTGGAGACAACTACAATTCGACTTGGGGACGATTTCTTCAGAACATCCAGCAGTAAATTGGTAAGCAGAAAATGCCCCATGTGATTAACTCCCAGTTGCATTTCCACGCCTTGTTTTGTAACCATTCGTGGGCATCGCATAATTCCAGCATTGTTAATAAGGATGTCCAGTTGCTTTTCTGCCTTAACAAATTCCTTTACGAAGTCCCTAATTGAATTAAAGTCTGCAAGGTCACATTTTCTGCAGTATGTACGACGGTTCTTGGTATCCAGCACTATCTCCTTTCTAGCCTTCGCGAAAATTACATAAAATCACACACATCATTTATTAAAGACTTTCGCAGACAATATTATTATTGTTATAATTATTAGTATTATAATAATTATAACAATAATTATTATAAAGGGAAAAATATCCCTACTTCCTGGGGCAGAATTATATAATTAAGGAGAAAAAATAAATTGTGTAAAAGTATTTTTGACATTTTTCTGTAGGAATGAATGAACAGAAGTAGTTTAGCCAAGACTAAAATAAAGCATGCTCCGTTGTAAGTACACTCCGTGCTGTATTTGAGAACAGAAGTAGTGTATGAAATCCTGTATGAAAAGTAAATAAGAAAAGGTGAACGCGGATATGGATCGTTGAACACGTTTCAAAATTCGACCCCTAATTCGACCAAAATAATCAGACGTTTTTCAATATGTCAAGATAGGCTATCTTGATATATTGAAAAACGTCTGATTATTTTTTATGTTGCAAATTGTATGATAAATATATCTGTACATTACCCATTTAAACAATCATTGAAACTCTGTCTAACCATGTGTACTAATGCATAATGCTTACAATTAGATATACATGCCCCCTGGATTAGGAAAAAACCCATTTGATACTTTGGTTGAAATAAAAGACAGGAATCTCACCTCTTCACATTTCACTAGATCTCTGCACGCCATGTACACGATTGCCCCTCTTTTGGAAAGTTCTCTTGCTGTCTCTTTGCCTATTCCAGTACTCGCTCCAGTAATAATCGCCACCTTCTCGTCAGCTCGGATTTTGTTATCCAGTGGCTGCGGAGCACGTATCAGAAAGTCTCTATTGTTCAAATAAATAAATAAATAAATTGTATTTAACATGAACGATAAAGGGTAGCGGTAGCGCGGGTGTGGGTTTCCGCCAAAAACCATTTACATGTCGATTGGCATATTTACATGTAAACCTCCGATTTCTACAGGGGGGTTGTCTAAGAATGACACTCTAACTGAAATATCACAGTTTTGTGAAAGGGGTTAGACCCGAAGGGGCTCATCGCCCCGATTATGCCCTGGACCTACATGCATGGTTGTCGGCTATTTACTTGGTTGGGAACTGTCTCGATTTTTCGAACCCGACCCGAACAATGTGAAACCCGAACCTGTCATTCTTACACCCAATCGTAAATGACAACTTTCGATTGGGCGTAAGAATGACACTTTAACTATGAGCATCACTAAAATCACTGTTCTATTCCAACTTGAGCCATTAGAGATATTACTGATAAATAATGCCTTACGAGGTGGACATGGAAATATAAGAATATAACCCTTAAAATATTGGTCAGATAACAAGCCTTGGTCACGAAAAGCAAAGAGATAGTGGCCAGTAAACATGGAATGAAATGGAATATTATATTATAAACAACGGTGCAAAAACCAACGTCAACGAGCAATTTCCCTGGCGCCCTTCGGGTTGCAATTTTACATTACCGAGTGCCGTTTGGGCTTTGGCGCCCTTCGGGCCACACTGTGGGGCTCGCCGGCCGCCACTGTGGCTCTAGGCTAGCGACAAGTGGCGCTGGGTCAACGACAGACAAGGATTACGAAATATAATTCCCTGATTCCAGCATTTTTTTCATGCCAGCAACATGGTATGGTATGTGTCGGCTAAATAGTAAATAGATGGTATATGTCGGTTGTCGGCCATCTACATGGTCTGTGTCGGAAACTTGACGACTACCACTTACAAAGACTTACCCCAAGGATTTGAAAAGATATGAACCTTTAGATTGTACTTACAAACCTGCTGAACCAGCAGCAGGGCTTGTACCACTTGTACGTATACAATCTAATGAACCTTCTGTGACAGTGACACTACATTTTGGGACTTATAATACTTTATCGCTCGCACACCCTTAAAAATTACGGGACATGAATGAGAGAATTATGTGAAAAAGTCTTATTTGTAGGCTTAGTATGGAAGAAAAGAACGCACACCGGCCACGGCCACCGGATATTGAACCCAAAAATAAAATACGATTACCCACTTTAGAAGAACACATGCTCCTACTGTACTGCCAATAACTGAAGCTGTGAATAAAAATTTTGGCTGCTTCCATCGCCCAAACACCATTTTTTTCACAGATCTATCGATTGATTGTAAACTGCAAAAATTGTATCTGCTGTCTTTGATCTTGTATCGTTTGTATTATTTTTTGTATTTGTATTTATTTGTATCATAAAAATTGACGGTAGATTAGAGTCGATTCACGTGTTTGCAAATCAGAGATCTTCATGTGTTCCGTTACCAAAATTCCAAACTTCACAAAAAGTCGCGTTTTATCCGTTGGAGAGAATAACACGATACGATTATTATGCTTATGCGAGAATGAAATATGCATTTGATTTTTATAATAATATTCATGACTTTATTTCATCAAATTACGATGAATAGAGACATTATAATTGGGACAACTAAAACTTTATTTTGTTTGTTGAAACATAATATTGCAGTGCTATAAAATTTGATAAGAATGTTTATGTGCTTAAAATATAGTCCTAGATTGCACTTACAAGCTCACCTATACCCTATACGGGTGAGCTAGTTTAAACCGGATGCTACAAAGAAAATTTTCAAAATATCAAATTTTGACTTGCAAGCATTTAAAAAAGTTCAAAATTTTCAACTGAAAGTGAACTATTTTTATTTTAGCACTGCCTGAAAGCAAGATATCGTATTTGGAAAACGTGTAAAAATTGTGATAAAACGACTTTTTGTGAAGTTGGGAATTTTGGAAACGTAACACATGAAGATCTCTGCTTTGCAAACAGCTGAGACTGCTGAGAGCATCTTAAGCTAGGCAGTAAATAATAATTTTATAAACATACACGGAGCATGTGTTATTACGCACGATCCAGTTATCACGAAAGACTACAATTTGGTTTAACACTTAATTTTCTTGGAAGCGGGATTTTTTAATCTCCCGTCACTGCTGCCCTTGGTACAAGACCAAACTTGAGCCAAAAGTTGTACATTGTACAATTTTTATTATTAAATTATTATGAACAGTTTGGTGACAAAATCAGTTTTAATTTTAGCCAGTTATAGTTTTGTGAAATCAGTTGGCTTATTGGATTTTATGGGTGGATTAATCGATTAATATAATGTTAGCGTATGAAATACATGTTCCGTCGGAAGTTCGCTACTCGAAAATAGATGAAAAATACGCTATATTATACGTGTTTGACGCGTAGAGTAGAGAGTAGAAACTGACAGATGACAGAGTGGAAATTGTGGAATTATGATTTATTAGGCATAAAGCATAGGTGAGCGAATTTCGATCAAATAATAAAAAAGACTACTTCCAGATAGGCAAGTGGAAAAATGTCTGGTGTCTCAAGTTGCCGTCAATGTGGTTGTAGTGACATAGACATCGATCCTTCCAGAGGTGATGCAGTGTGTACTAATTGTGGATTCGTGCTCGAAGAGTCGATTATTGTTTCGGAAGTTACCTTTGAGGAAGATGGTCATGGAGGTGCTTCTGCAGTTGGCCAGTTTGTGTCCGCAGAAAGCAGAGGTGGAGGAGGAATGGGAGTTTCAACGGGTAATTTTCATTCTGGAGTAGGGAAAGAATCCAGAGAAATTACTCTACGATCCGCCAAAAAGAAAATTGTCGACGTAGCGCAACAGCTTCGGTAACAATATTCCTTGGGTCTTTTTAGAGATATTTGAATCTATTTTTAAACAACCTGTAAATTCGCGTAATTTATTATTGATTTTGCAAATTGCGACGAACCATTTCGAATCTTATAGTTGATAGTTTGAAGGTGAAGTATAAGTTGCAGATGGCAGAAAAATACAAATTCATCTTTTACTCCGCCCTTTGTGGGGGGTAGGAGTGATTTGTTAGTTTGTATAGAACCGAAAACGTTGCGAAAATTTCAATTTTCAACCATTTAATTTACGTGACTATTATTTAAACACGCTTATATAGACTATAGACTACGATTTTCGTTTTACTCACGTTCACACTGATTGTGAATATGAATGTGAATACTGAATAATCCCAATCATCGTGTCAAAATCGTTTGGATTCTTTGTTTCCACTCTCAAATGTATGTTAGTTTGTTAGTTTTTAATGTGAAATATATATCCATGCATCTTAGGTTAAACCAGCATTGTATTGATGTTGCGTTCAACTTCTTCAAAATGGCCCTTCACAAGCAATTGACGAAAGGACGTAAAAATTCACTTACCATAGCTGCGTGTGTGTACATGACATGCCGGATAGAAGGAACCCCCCGTAAGATAAGCGTTAATTATTGATAGAATCATTATGCTAAAATTAATAAAATATGTAAATGCGTTTTTAAAACCCGTACTAGTACTTAAAATATACACGGTATTTTTTACTTTAGATTTGCTGATTGACTTCAGCGATGTGGTTCAGATGGATGTATATGCGCTAGGTCGTGCCTTTGTACAAATATCCCGATCTTTATTTATTAACATTCCTGCCGTGGATCCATGCATGTACATCTTGAGATTTGCGCACAAATTTGATCTAGGAGACAAGACGCACGAAGTGGCAATGACAGCTTTAAGATTAGTTCAACGCATGAAACGGGACTGGATTCATCTGGGGAGACGTCCGTCAGGGCTTTGTGGAGCGGGTAATACTTCTACCAACTGTCATAATATCAAATCTCAGTCATATAAAATATTTTAATAATTGTCAGGTTGCGCATATTCAATATTGTAATTCTAACACAAATAGCTCTGCTTATTGCGGGTCGCTTGCATGGATTTTCAAGAAGTGTTCAGGACGTAATTGGGGTCGTAAAGGTACACGAAACAACTTTGCGTAAACGGTGAGATGATTTTGCATTCGCACTCTAGCTAAATATTATTATTACACTGAATGCTGAAAACGTCCAAAACTATCCGTCGTTTTGTGAGGAAAATTGTTGCTTTACGAACTGAAAATAAAAGTTTCACAATACTCCTCCTAAAGAAAGAAACCCGACCGAATAGAATTAGGAAATCCAGTTTGGTTGGCTTCTGTTGTTACCACTGGAATTTATTGCGGTTTGACAAGTTTGCTTTCTTGTCAGGTTGAGTTAAGAAAGGTTTTCAGCTTACTGACTCACTGAATTAAGCATGAGTTTAAGGACAAGGAGGAGTTATGAAATATGTGTCATTTCCATGCAATCCTGGGCTATTCGATGATTTGTCTGGAATGGAGAGTCGACGAAGGAAAAATTCCAATGTTTATTTTAAAGCGAAACTTATGCTCTTCCGTAATGTGCTATTTTATTTTTTCGAAATAATGTCAACTGTAGGCGTAGCATAAACAGTCTTAAGAGTAAAATTGAGTACCTATTTTACCCTTAAGACTTAAGACGGACTAATAGCTTTGATATTTGCAGAAAGTATCTTCGTTAGGTACTTAATAAATGTAAATGTATCTGTGAATTTAAGTACTTGTGTGTATTTTCTTTAGTTTGGTTGAATTCGGAGAGACACCTTCAAGTTCTTTAACGCTGGACGAGTTTATGTCGGTAGATCTCGAGGAGGAGCACGATCCTCCATCTTTCAAAGCTGCACGTCTTAAAGATAGAGAAAGATTGCAAAAGCTTTTAGACGAAGAAGTAAATGCTGAATTCTTGGAGATTCAAAGAAAAATAGAAGAAGAATTGGATAAACGGAGAAAAAAAGTTCTTAACAAAAGCAGCGAAGGTAAATTAATTTATTTTCAGCGTTTCACCGGATTAATCAATTTTGGTGCAAAACCAGAATTTTATTTATTTATTATTTATTTTTGCTCCTTCTTTAAAGCACTTTGTATCTTGTTGATTGAAAAAGTGTTTACATAATATTATTACAACGGTCATTATAAATACCAAGCAATCTTGTATTTTATATTAATTTGTGCCAAGTTACCTAATGTTTGTGTTCTTGTGGCTTTTGACGTTATTTGATTCTATGTTTGTTATTGTAACAGATTTATTTGACATTGTGCCTACTGAAGAGAGGGCGGAGACAAGTCGTTTCATTATGGAATCTACAATAAGTACAATAAACCATATATTGAAGCCGAATGAATTTGAGACAAATCCAAATTCTGCCAGCAGCCCAAATATTAGCAGTTTATGTGAAGTAATGTTAAAACCTAATAATGAAAGTTGTGACATGGACAGAATTTTAATGCCTCCACCTCCGTCAAATGCTTTGGTTTTGTTAACGGAAACTAATACGGATACCTCCTGTACGTAGTATATCTACTGAATCTACTTATAACTTAAAAATAAAACAAATGTTGTTCTAAAATTCATTATTTTACAAAAATAGTGACAGAATCAGAGAGCGAAATTGGTGTAGTTACGACAGCTGAGTCCGGAGAGTTGGATTTAGAAGGAATTGATGACAACGAAATTGAAGGGTACATAATGAATGGAAATGAGGTTCGAAGAAAGACAGCCATGTGGGAAGATCTGAATGCAGAATATATTGAAGCCCAGAAACGTAATGATTCAATTATTTTGATGGTTGACATTTGAGAGTCCGTAATAAAAGACATAATCACGTAATATTAATTTAAAATCGAAATAATTATAATGTAAATATGTAAACTTCAATAACAGAAAAGCAGCTGCAAATGGAGAAGGACAGACTGGAAGGCAAACCTGAAAAAAAGAAGCGAAAAAAGGGCGGTAAAAATCCTTCAACTTTCCAAGCCAAAAGTGCAAGTATGTAATTCAATTTATTTGCAAGTACATAATCAAATTAAATACATTGTTAGTTATAAATAAATAATAAATAACAATTGTGACCTGTCTTGTCGATCTGCACATTGTGATAATAAGCACAACTACAGGCACATTCGAATTCAAAAAATGGCTGCTTGAAAGTTGGATTTCATATGATTTCGTATATTTTCAGATGAAGCTATAAAAATTATGTTATTGGAAAGGAAAATGTCAAACAAAATAAATTATGACGTACTGCGGACATTGACGTCGTTGAATAAGGAAGGTGCTCCTGGAAGCGTTGCATCTGCTCTGGAAGATGGATCTACACTTGCCATTACCGCCAACTCATTGGCATCCACCACTTCTCAAGAGCCCATCACGGTTATAGAGTCTGGTCCTATTGTCCCAAATCGAGATACCAAGCGAATAGTGATGAAAGAGGAAGGGGATTCCTCCCGACAGGCCAAGAAATCAAAACTTTCTAATAAATCACAACCGTTGAAAGTAGAATCGAAAAACCCAACAATTATTTCTGAAATAAATGACGTTAATAAAAAAGATATTATCCGGGTCACGGAACCTGTCGAAACAATTATTGAAACCAAACGTCCCGAAGAAACAATCCATGAAATCGGAGTGGTTGTGGAGTCAGGACCTGTTCATTATGCAGATGATGACAGTAAGAACTTTTAGATTCCTTTCTGCTAGTGTGCACGTCACAAAATGATAACTACGAATATTTCTCTTTCCAGATGACACAGACGAAGAAGAAGACAGTTTCTCTGCAAGAAGACTGTTAACACAATTTAGAGGGGAAGAAGAGCAATCATACGACGACTACTATGAGTAATGCAATTCAGTCAACAACATGAAACTTCATATAGCTTGGACTTTTGCAACAATTAGAAAGAAGTTGAATCAATCTTGGTTATCGCATTTCAAAGAGGTCCTAGAGAGATGATTTTAAAGAGGACAATTGCCAGATGTTTTCTACAGGTTGAATGAAATGCAGTGAATGCTGTTTGATTTTTAAAGTTGTTTTGAGGTTTCTAATTTTTAATATACAATCGGTTCTACTTCGAAATAATTACTTTGTGAGCATTTCAAATTGAACTATTTACCGTATTACTCTATTACTGCCGATTCAACTTTGTGAACGTCACTGTAAAATTGTTACAGACTAGGTAAAAGAAAAAGTCAATTTTAGGCGTATGCTTGCTCGCATTAACAACCTCTACTACTTACACTGTCTAATACTACACCAAAGTTAAGATGAATTATTTTACTATTATAGAAAATCAGTATTATTATTACAAGATTATTACAATATTAAGTACATTTTTTAGTTTCAAACGATTATTGCGATTTATTGAGATAAATTATGTCGACATACATTTTTACGCCCCGCTTCGCTTTTAATTCAGCAAGTTATTTCTTAAATGTATTTGTAACGGATAATGCTGATTAAGTGTAAAACAACCACGACGCATCTACTTCAGAATTGAGAAAGGCATTTGTAATAAATACTTATTCTTGTACCAACATTTGTGTCACCTGAAAAGTTTATTACGATATTCTACAAAGTACGTGCGCCTATTGCTATTATTGCTCTAATTAAACTAAAGGTTCATCAATCATTACGAAAATAAATAAAGCCGCTGATATTTCGTCAAAACAAAAGTTCTGAAGTTGGCATGTTGCATCCTAACGTTATTATAATATTAGTTTTAGTTACATTAGTGTTGGTAATTTTTATGGATTAGGTAGGTACTGAAAGGATTTACACTCAGCAGTTGCGCATACTGGTTATAACATTGTTAAACTAATCGTACGTGGAAACGTTTAATTGAAACTGAAAATAATGTACACAACACAACATTTGACACAAATATATAAAAAGGGTTGAAGAAGACGGAGCAGTTCATTTGGATTCAAAGAGAGCGTTGAAAACTGGAAGATTTGTCTTTTCCACGGCCGGGGCACTGCTGTTGCTATTGAAGATGACTTTATACGTGTTACTCACGGGTTGACCAGTATTGGATTTATCTGCCGGTCCATAAAATATCAGTTCGGGAATTTGACCGCCTTGAACACCTGTGCCATTAGTGCTTTCCGTTGAACATTGGAATTGGAATGTGACGTTACCAACTGACACATCTGTCATTCCTTCTTGACCAAAATAACTCAGTTCCAGACCATCGAGTACTGCAGAGGCCGTGTAGTATGTGTCCGGATCAATCTAAATAAAAACAATTCATAACTTAAATTATCAATCATGAACTGAATCGTCAATTCTATTTCCAAACTTCTATACACTGTCAAAAATGTGCGAGATGTCTAAATTATTTTTAATTCAATATCTAGACCACTGCATAATTTTAGTCTAACAATAAGTTTGAAAAGTGGATCCGTCATATAATTATATTAGGATTGAAGGGCTCACGATAGGTCCGATGTCAATAATAAAAAACTTGATACGTTGCACTGAGTCTCATTACATTTAAAATAGCAAAGTTTACAACTCACCTGCACCGGTTGTCGAAAATAAACATGAAAAGTGTTGCTGGAGCCGTCAGAGAAAAATTCAGTATTGTTGTCTGCCAAGACTCTTCCGAGGCGTTTGAGTTCAATATGGACACCGTACGTGGCAGCTCCCCCAGACGAACCATACAATCCAAACCCCACAATAAATATACGTCGATCAACGCAAAATTGAATGCTGTCACATCTCCCTCGATATCTCCATTGGTTGCTTCGGTAGGCTGAAGATTGGAATCGATGGCAAACCTAGGTTACAACAATAACAGAAACAACACTTAAAACATGTTCACTAATTTTACCATAAGAGTGCGATTATTTTATTCTTTCGTTGTTTATACCTGAGCCTGCAAACCCTTTCTAGGAGTAGTTGGGTAGGCTACTTTGGGTTTGTTAGTGGCAGTAAAATGTAAAAATAAGTCATGAGATTCTTCCAAAGAGTAAATTCCAGTTTGTGCTGGGCCATCTGCAAACTCCTTCAGCTCCATCGTTGGCACTCGAATCAGATTAATTGCTGAGTCTGAAAACAGTCAAACCAACATACCATACAAAATGTATACTGCACTTCAAACACACCATTCTAATTGATTGCAGTGCCACACTAGCCATAGCCACACTTGAGAGGATACTCACAAACTCATAGCGGAACATGTGGATTTAGGTGAGGTTCAAAGCTAAATTATTCAGCTCCCCTTTTGAAAACAGTCTTTCTGAGTCTCCCTGTGTTCTTACAGTTTGTAGCCGACTTGTCTGTCCTATTTTAGACTAGACCTGTCAGTTCCTTTGGGGAGACCGGAGCATATTGTCAATTGCGTTTGATTTTTCAATTGATCTAAATTCATTTCCGTTGGACTTTTGTGCACTCCAATTAGCGCAGTGTAAGTGTGTAAGTGTAAGCCTTTACAACAAATGGTCCTTTGCAAAGTACACTACTCAAGTGCTTGTCAATCCAATCACAATGATTGTGACTTTGAGAGCAAGTGGAAATATTTTTTTACCCAAAGCAGCTCTGAGATTTCCTGGAGTAGGTTCTATTTCCTTCCTCTCGCATTCAGCTGTCGCCCATGTAATCGCAGCATCAAAAACATGTAGTTCTTTACAATTCAGACTTTCTCTGGACAAAATTGAAACCAACGTTGAGTGGTCGATGTCCATGAAACCTTCTGAGTTGAGAGCCATTTCTGCCTGTAGTTTAAAAAAACAAAGAATAAAGACTAAGCATATATTTTAGCTCTAACAAAATTATGCAACGAAGAAATGTTATTGATGCTACACAGACCTGGGCGTCAATAACTTCCCAACAGCGTTGCATTAAGTCTGGCTCGTCGAAGATCCTGGATTGACTTAAGAGGACACAAGCATTTCTTGCAGTGAGACTCGACTCCATAAACTGAACACAGGCCTTGGCCAAATAAGGTATCATGTACTTCTTCGCAACGTGTAACGTGGCCAACACGCTATCTTCATCCAAATCGATTTCATCGGCGTAAAGATATCTATGAGAATCAGAATTATTAATGCTTTTTATCACTTTTTCGGCCCAGCCTCCTCGGCGCATGGTTGCACTTGCAAGTTAAAGTATACATACAAGTTGGCTTGAAAAAAATAAAAGAATGAAACTAACAAAAGTAATGACACACAGTACTAACAAAAGTAATGACAAACTTACCTCAACATTTTCAAAAAGGCTTGTGGTTCTACATCAGGAACAACAATTTCTTTGCCACTCTCGGCCAAACTTCCATAAAACATGGCAAAAAAGACGGAGCTGCCAGTAGCCAAGACATATTTGTGAGCTGGATAACGGACGGAGGTCTCAGCACCATTACTGACAATGAAGTGAATATCAGCCATAAGTTCGTTGTTGCACATCGCAGCGTTTCTTTCGCTAACCCCTGTTTTGGACGCTTGCCAGTCTTGCTCATGAGTATTGCTGCTTCGATTGCAGCTATTTGAACTCACTTTAGTCACGCAGGTGTTGCTCACTTCATTTGCAGTCTGAGACAAATTTCCATTGGTGGGGGTGGAAGGGGTAGCTGGCCGAACTGGAGATCGTTGTGATTGTGTTGGAAAAGATGCAAATGTAGCAGAGGTAGGTCTCGGTGAGGTGATCGGAGATGTTGGCAAACTACATGGTTGCGTAATATGAACTTCGCTGTTATTCCCAGGTTGATGTATTGCTATTGCAGGTGATGCACCAGGACTCCCTGTTTATTTATAACAAACAACAAAAATACAATCATAAACCCCAGCAGTAAACATATTTATTCATTATCACTTCCGATAAGCTATCAGCATCAGTGCTTTCAGTACTCAGAGAACAGAACCCGACCAACTTATTATTATGTATTACTAAACCCAAAACCACTACACGTGACACGGTTTCGTGAATTTCTTACCCAAGGCCAGGGGGGAAGTAGAATTTTCTCTAATTACGATATTATTGTGTTCCAACGCGAGGGTGTTTGTGCTGTTAGAATTGGTGTGCTCACTGCCCTGATAAGTCCATTTTACTGATGTAAACATTATTTTCGACTTTACAAGTTGCCGTTGGACTTCTGAGCGGCTGAGGCTGAACTGATATGTGATCAGTGACTGTTGACTGTGCTGACCGACTATAAAACTCCTGAATAATCAATCACCGTCATTGTAAAATATTGTGATTTGTTTTATGATAGTGATGGACTTGACCGCTGGTGCACCGACCACCCCACAATAAACAAGTTGAAGTTATCCGAAATTCAACACAATATTTCCAAACTATCATAACATTCTATTCAATCTATTCCAATCCGACAGAGGGTCGCTAATCTAATCATCAGTAATAATCAAATATAGCAAATGCAATGTGTTAAAGCTTCCAAAAGTGACATTTGGAATTTTCGATTTGCTCCAGTCTCCATTCGAATTCCGGAGAAATAATGTTTAAATAAACATTAAAATGTTAAACATTTGTTGGTCGGGTGTTCGATGCAAGAAGTCGGGTGTTAGCCATCACCTAGAGCTCGTAAATATTATTGTCACGTGAATATTTGTAGCTGCTCTACAAATTGTGTGACTTATAGTTTTTATTTCTTGTGCTGTCCGTCCGTGTAAGTAAATTTAATTATTATTCTATAAATTTTGTCTTAGGTGCGTGTTCACTGTTAATAATAATCATATTAAGCAAACACTAATGTTGTTAGTGTTAATTATAATATTACCTATTTTTACCTTACCTATCCTTTTCAATTATTAAATACCCTCACGGCACTGGACAGAGTACTTAGGTTGTAGGTATTTTGGTTACAAGATTACCAAAAGAGGACTTTCTGAATGTCTCCTCCTAAGAAAACATCGCCTCAAAATAGGAGGTGTTGTGGACTGTGCCCTTAAATCACGTATACAACTGAGCGTAAGGCCATTGCGTACGGTGACGGTAAAGCTGAGATTGTGAGATTCTCAGGGGACATTCTGAAGTCCTCTAGTACTGGTACACGGCCCTGGTGATATGGTGACTGTTTGTCAGTAAACCGAGTCCCCAAGCGTTTTTAAAAATACTTAATATTTACGTGTACTGCAGACTGCAGCTACAAATATTTGCAGTATACGCCACCGCCCACACGTCGTAATGTAATCGTTGCCGTTTATTCTGAAACTGAACTGTGAGACTGTCAGGTGTCAGACAAGGAACTGTATTAAAAAATGAACTGTCAGGCAAGAATAAAAATATGTCAACTAATTTATTATATTATTATTATACCCCCAACTACACTCCACACACTTCCAAGATAAAAAATATCGAAAAGAACTACTTATTAATGTGATTTGCGTTAAAATTAATAATCTCTTTCATGTGCCTAATGATCATTATTTTTGGTATTCGGGACTTCGGGAGTTATTAAAATAAAAAACCGTTTTAAAAGATGTGTCTACCAAGGACGTACCCAGGATAATTTCTGTTTGGGAGAGGGGCTAACCGCTAACCTAATAAATTGGCGTTTGGGGCCACGTTCCCCCTGTGCTCCCTCTGGGTATGTCCTTACTGTCTACAAATGATTCTTCTTCAATTTTAAGAACGAACGAGTTTCTAGGTCTAGGCTTCCAGCTTCAGAGTTGTTGTTGTTGCAATGCAATGTCAACTCTCGACGAACTCCAACTTTAAAACGCAAAAAATACATAACTTCCCACCAAATCTGATGCTGTGTAAATAATGCATTTGGCGCATATACTCTGGTTTTTAATATTAGTTTGGTTGGGTACCTGTGCAATTTCCATTCAACTCCCATGCAATTCCAGCATGGAAGAATAATGAAAGCTACCACTAGCCAACTAGCCACTAGTAGTAGTAGTGGCCCACTACTACTACACTGTAGCACACGGCCAAGCGCCACCTATCGTTGTTCGATGCAATTCCCGTGCTATTCGATGTGCAATTTCCATGCAACTCCAATGCAATTCCCGTGCTATTCCGGCTCTCCATTCTCTGGGCACAGAATGGAGAGTTGAATCGAAAATTCCAAATGTCCCTTACTTGGAAGTTAAAGATTATGCTCTTTTAATGTACTATTTAATTCTTTTGAAAAAATACCAACTGTGTAGAAGAAAAATAGAAAGTTCTGACATCTGAGACATCCTATTTTAATATTTTTTCTACATATTTTTTAATCGCATTGTGCAGTTTGCACTGTTTTTAATTTTAGCTATTTCTTCCGCATGAAATTAAGGTGGATGAAATTAATTTCAACTTTCAACCATTTTATCCATCTAGCTATCCGGATAGGTCTGAACACTCTTAAAAAGAATGTTGAATTGTAGTAAGTTTTTGGATGAATTATGAAGGCTTAAATCTTGCTATAATTCTCTAAATCGGATTTGAAGAAAGGACAAAACATTGTTTTAACTCTAAATTAACCAAATTCGACAGCATTTAAAATTGTCTAGCTGGAAACTAGTCCTTCTACTCCTTTCTACTTGCCCTGGACAAATGATAAATTATTTTATTTTATTTTGATATGAAATAGGTGACGAGATTATGATTCTGGGGGGATCCCAAATCTTTGGAGCCTGGCATTTTCATGTTTTCTGTTTGTATAAGTCAACTGACGACGTCGGATAAGAAAATTGTCCCGGTTTGTTGCTCTGAAGTCTGCACCTTTCATAAAAAAATTACAGATCTTGTATTCACAAAATACAAAAATATCTAATAATATGGGTTTCGCGAATGTTCTACTTCTAAGTCAGTTAACGGGCAACATTGTTGCTCTCATTCTATCTCTGTGTATAACGATTCCCATGAGCATTCATCAAGATGATTTCAAGTTGAGCCATTCTTTTTTATTTTATATGCATTTATTTCGTAGTGTACCCCGTATGCCATCCCACCCACCCTCTCTAGGGAGAGGGTCAATGTCAGCCAAAATGACCGAGAAGTTATTTAGGAGGGTAAAAAATCAGGCCAAGGAAGATGATCGTATGCATTTAAACCTCCCCTTAAGGCCCGTGGATTTAATCCTTGGCTCCTTGGCTCCTACTCTTTATACACCGGAAAACAACCAAATTTCAGC
>JABASD010004462.1:0-15445 GCA_019776165.1 Pogonognathellus flavescens
AATGTGTAAAATTTTGATAAATGTGACTGATGCTCACCTTCTTATACGGTTTGTACTTCAGTACGATTGACTATGTACTATTACTGCTGCATTATAAAAACTTCAATGCGAGATAATCGAATTCTATAATGCAACGTTAATGAATGACAATTAGGAAGACCACAAAATGTAACAAGTGATTATATTTTTCTACAGTATAAATAATTTACTGTCAAACCGAAGCCGCGCACGCTTGCTTAAAATAGTGCAACAGTGCAACTGACTGGTTTTGGTATGTGCCTCAAGAATAAAAATGTAAGTGTTAAACTGTACCTCGTAGTGTACCTATCTATTTGTTTTATCAACTATCCATGTTTGGTACTGTCTGCTGCCTCCTTACTAAAACATTGCTATCTACATCAGTTAATGCAGCACATACTTTATGTAAGCGTATAATATATTACGACCTTGGTTTTATATGACTATATAAATAGATGTTTATATTGTTATGTGTATATTACATGGAGTATTATGGCAATATAATTTTTGCTTTACTTCTACTCTTTATTCATTGAAGATCAAGGACATGGAAGCAAAACCGAGGATATCGCTGTAATATTATATAACTCTACAATTGGGAGTCGAGTGTGAGATTGTGATGACCAAAGTACATCATCTATGCAATTTCAGGTACAAAATTTATTAAAAGATAAAAAATTCAAGTCTGGTATGTTGTACAAGTTACTTTATGGAAATCATAAAGCTGTCCGTCTGTCCGTTCGTCAACACCATAACTAAAAAACGGTTTGAGATATTTTAATCAAATTTAGTACACATACTATTGAGGTCCAACGTGCGGCTAAGTTCTAAGATGGGATCAATCGGTCAACTCATTCATGACCTTTGACCTAAAATAAAATAATTATCTTTTTGCAGTATATTTATTTACATTACTGTGACGCAACCAACCGTTGTTGAAAATATTGCAAGTGACAGGTTTTGCGTATGACTTACAACTGAAAGATAAAAATGTAAGTGTTAAACTTTGCTTGGTATGTGTATGTTTATCGCCTATTTGGTATTAGCTGCTGCCTCTTCACTTGTAATGGATATATACAAGTTATATAAACAGTGGACATATTATTGAAGTGTGTAAAACATTATGACCTTGACATTATAAGACTATATATAGAGACTTGTATCGTTATGAGTATATTACACAGCGTTCCGTTTTATGTTAAGATAATTTTGGCTTTACTGTTTAGTCATTGAAGACCAAGGACATGAAAAGACAGAGTATATCGCCAAATTATATAACTCTACATACAATTGAGATTGTTATAAAAAGCACATCAGCTAGGCAATGTCATGGACAAAGTTTATTCAAAGATAAACAAATGCTTTTATATGTTCTTCATATTATAACAACATTTGTAAAGTTACAAACAATTATGTACTGTAGAAATTGTTGTGTTGCACCCATTGCCCTTTTAGGTATGAGACCGAAAGTTAAAGGTTATAATTAGAAAGATGAGAAGAAGTAGTAGGGATCCTTTGCAATTTTTGCCACAGTTCGATCAGCTTGAAATCAATTACTGTCACTGTAAAAATGATTAATTGCAACGTGTACTAATCTAACAAACAGGTGTTTGTGCCATTCTATTTTATTTTCATGAAACTCACGAATAGGTGTTTAATTATCTTAATATACGAAAATAAGAACTGCTAAACAAATGTCTCATAGTGTTATGATGGAAGAAATGCATTTTCTGGATTGAATAACCTGTGGAACGGTCGCTACTTTTTTGTTTCATTGCCTAATTTGGAGACTAAATTAATATTTAACTGTTACTAATAAAAGTTCAACGACCCTTTGCTCTTTCCATGCGCGGTTTTTCTGCATAGAACCTTTATACGCGCTTTAAACGCACTACACAGTGGTAGGAGGGTGGCAAGCTACACATGATAGTGCTTAGTAGACATATTTTTAAATAGCAAATAAATATTACAAGTATAAAAATGTAAATGAGATAAAATTATTTCACTCACAGTCAATTTCTGAACCAATTTTATTCATACAGCGTCTCTTGTACATAATAATTTTAATATTGAAATGCAAATGTACTAACGCGTTCTGTGGAGAAGTATTTCACCAAAATAAAAATAAAAGCATTATGCATTAAATTGAGGAAATCATCAAAACTTCTGCTTCTGCTTAATGAAGACAAATTTATGGGCATTAAAATGGATGTTACTCAGCTATTTCAACGCTATTAAAATAGTTAGAATTGGTAAAGTACCATCTTAGCAAGGTCATTTCACAAAATAGGAATTATAAATAATATCAGTATAAAGTATATGGCTTTAGAGCATGCAGTTTGACAGTCACTGAAACTGAAACTGAATGTGACTGAAACTGAATGTGATTCAAATATCATTTAAATCCAAACTAGCAACACACTCAAATGACTCGTAGAAAAATGAATTAATTTTTAGTTGTAAGTTTTAAATGTAAAGGTTCAGCCGTTCCGGTAAAAACACTGTTCTTGAACTTCATGGGTATCGGTGTCTTCTCAGATGGCTCCAATTCGAAATTCATAACCAAATTGGCAATGACAACTTTTGCCGTCACTGAAGCAAATCTGCTTGCTATTTGTAAAATCACAAAGTAGACCAAATATATTATAATCAATTTAATCAATACAAAACTTTTGTTAAAATATTCAACGGTGCAATAAAATCACGGAGTGAACCGTAAAACTTTGTTGTGAATTGCCACAAGGGGACAATAATTACTAAATAGTATTTACTTATATTGTAGATTTAAATCTTTATAATTTACCTATACAATTCCTGGGTCCATGGCCAAATGGTGCAAAAGCGTATGGACTACGTGTTGCTTTAACTTCTGGTGAGAAACGATCAGGATCAAATACTTTTGGATTAGGAAAATATTTTTCGTCATGATGAAGCATGACAATGGGAGTTCGAACGGTAGTTCCTTTTGGAATTAACGCATTGGTGCCTGGGATTTGGTAGTCTTTTGTACAAACTCTTTCCGTTGCCCTGGACGGTGGATACAGTCGTAAAGTTTCTATTGCAAAAAAGAATTCAAATTTTTCAGTTTTCTAACAGTATTAACTATGAAAAAATTGTTTTAGAACCTACTTACCATTGATGACTTGATCTAGATATTCCAATTGATTACAAATATCGTAATTCAATTCCCCTCCATTTTTGTCGATGGCGTGTTGTAATTCGTTTCTTAGTTTTTCCTGCACGTGAGGATTCGTTGCCAGAGAATACGCTGCAAAAGTGACCGCGGCCCTTGCTGGGTCGACACCGGCAAATAAAAATAGCATGCAGTTCCCCGCAATCATATCGTCCGAAAAATTAACCTGTTTTCTATTTCTGTTACTCATTTGTGCGTCTTTTTCGATCATGTTCATTTTGGCGTCTTCTTCATCTTGCGTTAATTGTCCTCGTTTGGCGTCAAGCATTAAATCAATGAAGTCATTGTGTCTATCTCCTGACTTTTCTCTTTTCCTGACGATGTCAATAATCATATCCGAAAAGTAGTTATTGGCTCCTACATTGATTAGTGGCATTTGGTATTTTCTCATCCATTTAGGCATGAATTTGAAGAAAATAAATTGCATGAACCAAAATGGCGAAAAGTTAAAAGTGACTTTGGTTATTTCCTTGGCAAGGAAAGAATCTCCCTTGAAGACTTCACAATCGATTCCTAATCCTACAGTTGTTGCTGAATCAATTGTATAACGCCCAAGGGCATTTTCTATATTGATTTGCCCTCCTTGGGATTGTTCTACCAGAGTTTTGACATAATTTGTAAATTTGTCAGCGGATCGCTTCATTAACGGAAACATGCGTCGAATTTTTCCCGATGAGAATGTTGGACTTATCGTCGTTCGCAAATCTTTCCATTCTTGGTCTTCTTTATTTGTAACCAATGTGGTCCCAATTCCTCTCCGCTATATCAAACCTTACTCGATTTACAAAGTGTTCAAAATCTTTAATGTAAACTTGTTTCATCAAATCCAAGTCTTTGATGAAGACGATGTTGGCTCCCGCTTCTTGGTATCCAACGAATTTTGATTCCCCGGCCTTATGATAAATTCCAGTGATGGTTTCCGATAGAGGTACTCCTTTTATTAGGCGTAGTATAACGCTTCCTGTTTCCACGGTGGGTATTCCATATTTTTCCCAGTATGGAGTTTTACGAAGAAAATATTTCTGTAATATATATATTGTAAGAGCAGCAACTGCAGCGAGGGCCAAATAATATTGGCTCATCTTAATTCGTCTGCCTGTGTGAAAAAAACGGTTTAATTATTATTAATTCTAGAACAACACCTTTTTTCGGAATCTGGGAGGGTGTTGAAGTCCGTGAATCTCATAGGTAGTATATACGACCTTGAATATATCTTAATATTTTGGTTAATATTTAAAAAATTAAATTACTTTAATGCTTGAACCAAAGAAAACCATTAAGAATTATTTGTGGGAAGATTTTTTTACCTGACTTTTGATTATATGCAGAATTTGAATCGATGTGAGTATAATAGAGAATAACACGTGTAATATTAATTGGCAGTTTTACACTTTAATGCCGTCAGTAAGTAGCAAAATATTAAGTAGGGAGTAGAAAGCGATTTATTATATGTTAATAATATTAATTTAACAACGAGTAAATTTTTTGTGTGCAAACCATAATTATAGTGAGACAAAACTGTAAAGCTGCACTGAGAGATTGTCGCTGCAAACGCAAAAATTAACTTGAACTTGAATTAACATAAGCCTGGAGGAGTAAAAGTAGCTTATAAATGCATACAATATACATTATAACTATGTTAAGGTTGGTTTGTGTGAATATTGCTAGCGTTACGTTGTGCAAAAAATCTTACGGTCAGATACTTTGATACTTATAATATGTATGTAGTCATAAAATATTATTTCAAACGATAGAGAGTTACATAATATATAAATTGAGTCAGTTATAATATAATGAGTGTTTATTATTGTGCATAAACATGGTGCAAAATGTGTATATTATGTCAGAAAAGTCATAATACTTTGGTATAAATGCGAATATTGCTCGACTGTATACAATTGGAGCTCAAGGACATATAAAGCTGAGAATTTTTTGCTGCGGCGTTGTCGTTGTAATTCATCAATAGCTTTCAACAGATTGCGAGTGTTGTTAAGTTTTGTAGTTCCATAACTTTGGCATTTGTGTTATTTAGAAGACACATTTTATACTTAATTTATTTATTTTTAAATTTGCAATATATTTAGTAGTATCAAAGTTCGAAAAATTTGGAAGGGGAATTCTTGGACACCCTGTGACTATAGATACACCCTTGGCTGTGTGGCCCACGTAAACCGTATAAGTACTATCACTGCAACTAGAAAAATGTAAAGGAAATAAAATTATTTCATAAGCAGAAAACTTTTGTACAACATTGACTTTATTTATCGGTAATTGCGTGACAGGGTCAAATACTGATAACAACAAATCATATTATTATATAACGCTGTGAGATAAATTTTGTGCATATGTGCATATTATATAGTATATTATATAAATATATTAACAAGATTTCTGTAGGAGAGGCGTGTTTCTCCAGAATTACAATTAAAGTATTACTGCATGTACAACGTCAGAAAATTACCAAAACTTCTGATTTTACTAAATGACAAATAATATAACAGGTCCACAGAGGAATAAGACAAATTCTTAAGCATTAATTAAGATGGATATTGCTTAGTTGTCTGTATATTTAAAATAATTAGAAACGGTAAAGTAACATCTTAGAAAGCTCATTTTCACAAAACCCGAATAGTATAAGTAAAGAAAATACCATAAAATGCGTGACTCTAGCATAAAAAGTCGCTGTAAACATTGACACACTGAAATTAAATATGACTTATTTTCAGTCCAAATTAGAAATCCACACAAATTATATGTTGCAGCAAGATAAATTGAGTTCAATTTCTAGGTGTAATTTTTAAATGTAAATGTTCGGCCGGTCTCAGGAATATAGTATTCTTGAACTTCATGGGTATCGGTGTCTTCTCAGATGGCTCAAGATTGAAATTCATAACCAAATTGGCAATGACCACTTTTGACTGCACTAAAGCAAATCTGCTTGCTATTTGAGAAGCAAAAAATGAATAAAACCCATTAAAATCAGTTAAAAGCTAAAAGAAACTTATTGAAATCAGTATACAATTTAAAAAAATCATTATTTAACGTTTCAGTATTTACCAATGCAACTTCTGGGTCCATGACCGAATGGTGCAAAAGCGTATGGGCTACGCGTTGCTTTAACTTCTGATGAGAAACGGTCAGGATCAAATACTTTCGGATTGGGAAAATATTTTTCGTCATGATGAAGCATGTAAATGGGAGTGCGAACAGAAGTTCCTTTTGGAATTACCGCATCGGTGCCTGGAATGCGATAGTCTTTTGTGCAAATTCTTTCCGTTCCCCCGGCCGGTGGGTACATTCGTAAAGTTTCTATTGTAAAAATTAATTTCAATTTTATAAAAGTAACATGAGTAAGCAAACATGACTAATAGGTTTGCAAAAAATTTTTAATTATAGTATAGCATAGCTTTAATAGCATATAATTTTTAATTTCTCAAGTATTAATTAATAAATGAAAATAGTTTGAGACTTACCATTGATTAATTGATCTAAATATTCCAGTTGATTACAAATGTCATAATTTAATTCCCCTCCATTTTTTTCAATGGCTGCTTGCAGTTCATTCCTTAGTTTTTCCTGCACATGTGGATTCGTAGCCAGAGAATAAGCTGCAAAAGTGGCAGTGGATCTTGTTGTGTCCAAACCCGCAAATAGAAACATCATACAATTGCCTACAATCAGATCGTCGGAAAAGTTAACCTGTTTTCTGTTTTTGTCATTCAATTGTGCGTCTTTTTCGTTCATGTTCATTTTTGCGTCCTCTTCGTCCTGGGTCAATTGTCCTCGTTTGGCGTCAAGCATTAAATCAATGAAGTCATTGTGTCTTTCTCCTGACCTTTCCCTGTGCTTAATGATGTCGACAATCATATTTGAGAAATATTCATTGGCTCCTCTGTCTATTAGTGGCATTTGATATTTTTTCAGGAATTTGGGCATGCTTTTGAAGAAAAACATTTGCAAAAACCAAAAGGGTGAAAAGTTAAAAATTAGTTTGTTTACTTCCGTGGCAAGAAACGAATGTCCTTCTTTGAACATTTCGCAATCGATTCCCAATCCCACAGTTGTTGCAGAATCAATTGTGTAACGTCCAATAGCGTCTTCAATATTGATTTGGCCTCCTTCTGATGTTTCTACCAGTTTTTTGGCGTAATTTGAAAATTTGTCCGCTGATCGTTTCATTGTCGGAAACATGCGTCGAATTTTCCCAGATGAGAATATTGGACTGATAGTGGCTCGCAAATCTTTCCATTCTTGCCCCTGTTTATTTGTGACTACGTGATTCCAATTTCTCTCTTCTAATTCTAATTTTGCTCTATCTACAAAATGGTGAAAATCTTTAATGTAAACTTGTTTCGTCAAATCTAAGTCTTTGATGAAAACGACGTTGAACCCTGCTTCTTGGTATCCTACGAATTTTGAATTCCCGGCCTTATCATAAAGGTCATTCATTGTTTCCAGTATGGATGTGCCCTTTATTATTTGAAGTATAAGGCTTTCTGTTTGCAACAAAGGAATTCCATATTTTTCCCAGTACGGAGTTTTGGGAAAGAAATATTTCTGCAGTAGGTATATTACAAGAGCAGCAACTGCTCCCAGTGCCAAATAATATTGGCTCATGTTAATTCGTCTGCCTGTAAACAAAAATATTATACGTGCAATGTTTTAAATTAAAAAAATAGTTTGAATGCAAGTTATATTCATATTAGTGACACACGTTAATAATAACTTTTTGTATGAGTAGTGTTTAAATTTAATATGCGCCTAATTAATAGTTTCTGGTTAAAATATATGAAAACTAAATTTTGATACATTATTTTAAAATTCGGTATGTTACAATTCAAGAATCGAAAAACAAATTGGACAACTTGTGAGAATTTTCTTACCTAATATTTTGTGTTTACAAATATTAGTATCTTCTACCTCTGTGTATTAATGCATGTAATTTATTACTAAAGAAATATTACAATAAAAATTTATTTTCTAGTTAACTAGTTATACCTTTAGATTCTAATGTGACTAAGTATTTTGATTTGATTTGATGACTTTATTTGATTGGAATAGTAAATCAAAGTAAATTAAAAATCTGTGTGAAGACAATTGACAATAAAAAAACAAAATTAACTTACGTATAAAGCTCCACTCCACTCGGCAATCACTTCACTGAGAGATTGCCTCTTCAGTAAAATTATAATATTATTATAAACAATTTTACACAGACCTGGAGTAGAGTAGTTATACATTATAAGTTATAAATATTTGTTTGTATTGCTGGGCCGCCGTAACTATGACCACTTACGTTACGCCTTCGTAAGCAGTAAGTGCTCATAGTTACGGCAGCTTGACTGTAACATTGGAATCGTTGGTATAGGCGATTTGTTCCTAACTACAAGCTGAGCTTCAAAAAATGTTATAGTTAGACTGTTAGAGTTAGCTATAACATACATAATGTAAACGCACCTTCGTGTTATATTTTACGACGAAGTTATATAATCTGCCTGTCATGCCATGTTAGTAATAGTGGTAATATTATGTATATATTTTTTTGCTGTATATCAATATACAGTGGCATGCCATATTAATATAAGCTTTGTGGTATAAATGTGATTTTTGCTCGATGGAAAATAATTGAAGCTCAAGGACAAAGAGGAGCTGAGTCAGCTGAGTGCATCGTATCGCTGCTCTGCGCTATTGCTACAGAGTTAACTTTTTTATATCTCTCAACATATGTTGAGTAGTATATATAACTTCGACCCTGACAGCTTCAACGAGATTATATATTTTTACATCCTTTATAATTTAGCCATACATGTTATAGAGCAGTCTAAATCATGCAACTCTTTCATGCAACATTAGATTTCCATCCTTTTTGTTAGTTAAAGTTATATGGAATATGACCGTTACTCTCAAACCCAGAGCACTCTTGCCGGTATTGTTTTTCCCTCATGATAAATAGAAGATAAAATTGCAATAAATATAAAGACTTAATATCTTTCGCCAGTTATTTTTCATGGTTGCAGATGTCTGTTTATTTTAATGCAGGAAAAATATTAAAACTACATCTTTTGCCCCTCTAATTTCAAATTATTCTTTTGCAGATTTGATTTGCATTACTCCCTTATATTTCTTCTTCTTATGTATTCACTTATTCAGGTAATGCATGTGCATACACTTACATAGGAACGTAATGTGCCTACGTGCACATGTATTACCTATATAAGCTTATTAATTTAACATATGTGTAAAGTTCATTCTCTCTGCTTCAACGTCGATAACGAACAAGCACATTCATTTCTAAGGGTAAAAATATACCATAGAGTCCAGGCAAATAATTTAGGGGGGTGTCTGGGCACCCTGTGACCCCCCCCCCCTAGATACGCCCTTGTACATATATTAATATAATATACATATGTTAATATAATATACATATATTAATATAATATACATATATTAATATAATATACATATATTAATATAATATACATATATAATATAATATACATATATTAATATAATATACATATAATTATATACTAACACATAATATATAATTAATATTTAATTAACATTTAGTAATAAACCGGTCAACCCCGGGTGTAGCGAAACAACGAAGTTACGTAATATTAACAAAAATTAAACTTAACATGACACTTTTTTGTATGACACTATCAATATTAAATTTGTTTAATATTTTTGCATTGGAAATCAATTTATGCATGGTAGTTGATTCAACAAATTTCAAATCATTTTCATTTTAAAGTTTATAATGATGTAACAGACTGACTGTTAACGGCGTTGTGTACGAGAAAATGACATAGACTTTTTTTAACTTTCGTATGAAAATTTGCATTTGAATTGCTCATAAAACATTTTTTGTAGAACATAGTACCTTTTTTGTTATATCGGAGCAATGCGAAAAAGTCCTGGGATTTATACAGAGAAATATTGAGGGAGTCAAAGGTGATGAAGGATTTGACCGATTAACGCCATCTTTAAATTAAACTTCCCATTGCATCTCCATAGGTTGTGTAACAAATGAGGTGTTTAACTCGAAACCCTCTTGAGTTATCATGCTTACAGACAGACGAACACACGAAAATGGTGAAATTATACAAACACCATTCGTTGTTTAATAATTAATAATCAAATGTGTTCGAAGTGTATCTACTAATATACTCTAATTACATGTATTTAAAACACCAATTCTCATTTTTGTAAATATTTCATCATTTGCGGTCCTCAAATTCAAAAATTAGCAGGTTCTGATTTAAGCGATTTTAGAATTCACTTATCAGTGTTTAGAATGCATTGAACAATTTAGGCTACATTTACACAGTGGTCACATTAAAGGTCATGACGGAGTTGACCGATTGACCCAATCGTCGAACTTAACATCACATCTGTCCTCACTCGTACTGTCCTCACTCGTGGGCGTATTAAATTGATATAATTGATGAAAAATATCTCAATCGTTTATGAAGTTAAGGTGGCAAAGGACGGAGAGACAGACATTTGGACGGTTTTGTTCTCTCTATAAAGTAGCTCCACTGTTTAATAATGTATCAATATTTTTAACAAAAGCAATCAGGCTCTTTGAGTAAAACTGTGAAATATATTTTCAGTTAACATTAGAGATTTTCCTTTATACACGACAATTGTGATATTCAGCTCTGACTGAATGTACGATTTGCGGCATTAATTTGTTTACCTTGCATTGTACAACAAAGATCCGCTCCCAATTTCAGATCCAACTTGTTAACATTATTCAGAATCTCTTACCATTCTAAAACACTGCCGGGTTCCGGGTGCGACAATAATATGGCTTTTGAAAGTGGTACAGAATCCTTTTCAATGGATATATCTAGTGCAGTTTCTCCCTCCGTGTTTTTCGCTGCAAACAATTTTTGCCTTCTTCTGTCAGTGCCAGCCTTTTTCATTAACAATTCCACACACTCTTCGCTGCCTTTGTTCCATCCTGGTACATCCACAAGTATTTTACGAATTTTTATCAGCTCATAAAGTGAATTGTATGAAAGACGCTAACACAGGTACATACCTCTTTGCGCAATGTAATGTAGGGCTGTGTCGTTGTCATCATCCAAGGCAAGAATATTTATCTTTTTACTAGACAAAAGAGTTTTCATCAACTCAACGTCCAGATAGTACGCAGCGACATGTAGTGCAGTTTCCCCATCCTCATCCACTGCATTGATCTGTTCAGCAGTAAGATGTTTCACAAAAACGCCTAAAGCCTCTAAGCTTTCTTCGTCTTCCATGTAACCTGCAATTCAAAAAATAAAAATTGTATGCGCGCAATTAATGCTTTTGCAAGAATATATTTTCACGGTTCTAATGTTCTTAAAATATTTTGATAGATAATTTCGTACCGTATGCTGCAAAATGTAAAATACTTATTGGTTTATTTTGTTCATTCAATGGTGAAACCGAACAACCTTTGTCAATCATCATTTGAATGGTCCTAGCGTTAGCTCCATGCAAGTAATGCATTACCCTTCCTAATGGACTTATATTCTTCTTACATAGTACATCCTTGTTGGGCATCGCATCTAGGAGAATCTCGGTGCATTCAAAACCTTCGTCAGAGCGTCCTGCAATCAATCAAACTACCTTTTATTGTCTTTATATTAAAAAACATTGTTACTGGAGAAATACAGAAATTAAATTTAGGTATTCATTTAAAGATAAAAAATAAAGTAGTAAAATTATATATATAATATAAACAGAAGTGTGTGTGAACGGTCAGGATTGAAAGGCCGGGAGACCCAATCTTTGCGTATTTTTGGGGCTTGTGCTCCCCAAAAGCTACTTTACTAGGTTCTTGCTGCTCCCCAAGCTCCAATGCCCCATGTCCTGAATACAGCCTTGGTTATTTTTCATAATGTTTATATTTATTTCGAAAGTCTAATTTAACGTTGTCTGTTACGGTTGTGTTCCTGGTAAATTTTGGACAATATCCAATATTTGATAATAGAATAACTTTCAACATATTGCCGCATGGATAAGCTCACTATAATAGGATTACTTGTGCCTTCCAATAATGCGCGTCACCAGGACTGTAATTTGAGAGGGTGTGGGTCATACAGCCATGTTAAGCTTAGAAATACTCAAATCGAAGCGCTACAAATCGAAGAAAAATTTAGGATAAAATTAACCAGAAAAGCAAGAAAATTCGCACGTAGCGCGAAAATGTTTACTATTTTCTTCATTTTGGAGCCAAATTTTATACTTTTCGATTGTTTTTTCGAAAACTCCAAAATTATCTGTCATAATTTCTAAAAATATGGGTCAGTCACTGGCACTTGCACCCAGTTACAAGATACGCCTTAATATGTTGATTAATATTAATGGATATTTGAATATTTGTTATCGTATTATATGACCGTGTTATGCTGATCATCATTCCGCGCTACGTCATGACATGACCTGAGCATTTATTAGCGTTAATTGCCTATGTGAACCCCTTAATTTCCACTCATAGTCTGTGGAGATATTCATTGAGTAAGACCTCGTAGATATACTTACAACCAAGGTTTTACAATCAAAGTTTCATTGTATACAGATAATGACTAATGCAATGGATGCTTGGAACAATATTTCTGTAATGATGCATGGCCATGACAGTTTGATAAAAGTATCCTTCCTACAGGCAACGATTATGTTACTGCTCGTTTATATTGGAGCATGAAATTCCATACACCGATTGTTGAAATTTAAAGGATTTGCTTATCGAGCTATTAAATCCACATTACCACACGTATAGACGGTTGCCTATGGCGTTATTCAAGTCAACCCAAGTTTTATTTTCAAACACTGCTTTGATTATAATGAGTTGATTATCAAAGGAAAATGGATGTTGACAGTGAGTGAATGATTTGTCAATATTAACTTACAAGGAACTTATGCTTATGTCACTAACAGATTTAATTGTATGTACCCAGAGTTCAGACGTCTACTGGATAGTGGATAAAATGGTATATGTCAAAATGGACAAAATGGTTTCATAAAATTTGGTTGTCCAGTGGACAAATTGGATATAATGGATAAAAATAAAATACAACGAAAATAAACGCACTTGCAGTAACAAAATGAACTGCCAACATCAAATAAATAATTTTTAAACTATAAATTTCAACTTAACACTCAATTAAACATCATATTCATGATTTTTGACATCTTTGGAAAAATTCTTATGACCAATTACACTATAATAAAGTCCAACTTCTGTAAAAATGGGTATTTTTATCCATTTCATCCAATATCACCAATTTATCCATTTTGTCCATTTTATCCAGGTGGATGGATGCCAAGCTCAAAGTACCGGATTTTTTAAACTTTGTATGTACCTATTAAATGTAATATGCAGTGGTATACAAATAGGGGAAACAGGGTATTCAAAACTGAGGCCCCCGCGCCGCGGTTTGGGGGACCTCAGAGTTGCCCAGAAAGCAAGTTCATTTTGAATATAATTTACGACATTAAGCGTCACAATAAATGATCTTTTAACTTGAAATTTTACTGTATGAATTGTAGTTTAAATGTTGATAATTTGCAGTCTAAACTCTAATGTAATAGTCTATAAGCAGAGAGTCAAAAGCTGTAAAGCTGCTCCAACTTCATCTTTTATTACGAAATGCTGGAGACCCGAAAATCCCAGACATTTTTGTTAGTAATCCAAGGATGGCAGAGATCACTGCCCTCATTTCCCAAAGTCACACTAGAAATTTCCAGAAATAAAAAAATGACAAAACTATGAAATTTACCTATACAATACCAAAGAATCGCAAAAGTTTTCGTACTACACGTGAATTTAGAATATTTTTGGTTGACTGTATCCTAATTTTTGTTCAAATTTCTGCTTTAATATGTATTTTTGCTGAGAAGTACAGCAAACAAGATATTTTTTGCTGTTATATAGCAAGGAATTGCGAAAATAATTGTGCTTCGAGCGACAATCCTAACGCTTTGAGTTTTCAGCCATTTCCCAATGGCTGAAGTGCTGTACGCTGGATTTAAATCTGAAACGGGAACAACGTTTCATACAGCAGGGTTCTTTAGATGCCTTTCGCCGCCATTCATTATTTTATAGGAATCTGTAAGGGGCATGGGCTATTGGTTCCCACGTGTTACGTGTAGATTCTACCTTAAATGTACGGACTTGCCGTTTTAAGGGACTTTAGTTCGTTGCCCGTAAAAGGAACCCCCAACAGAGATTTGCATACCGACACTCGAGCTTGTTTGTACGCCACTGTGTAATATGACGACAGATAAGAGATAAGCATCTTCAAGGTAGTTGGAGTATGTCTTCAATATATTTGATAGAATTGTTGCGCAATATGTAATAATTTTGGAAAAAATTCCTAAAATTTCATCCCTAATCAAAGAAGAAAAAGGTCGAATTTGGTGATTTAGTACGGGCTCCAGGGTAGCTAGTGTTGGCAGTACTGTGAGGGAGACCAGTTTACCAATTGAATTTCAATGGGACACAAAATTGATCACAAGTGACTACAAAGGACTTTGTTAGATTAATTGACATTGGCCAAGCTGATAATACGGTACAGATTACCTTAGCTTGTTATTGACACGTGTATATAATTTCCCGATAGCTTATTACCAAACCCTACCACAGGTTTATAAAAACATGTCAAACCATGGCGAAAAGTACGGAAATGTATTGTGGACTTAGCCAACACACAACAGCCAACACCTAGCCTGCCAAAAATAATCAAATCTCAATTGTGAATTTTTACCACGCGTGTGATAGTGTTATTTGATGGAATTTTGTACTATCTGGGTTGGGTTTGTAGTTGCTTCGCAAACTCTATCCATGAGTAAACGTATTTTCCTGTAGTAGGGTTTGGTAAAAAGCATCCCGATAATGATGCTATAATAAACATTTTGTGGTTAAGTAAGACAGTTAAAATCAAATGCAAAGGTATGCATTGCATATTACAGGCTTGCATTTTTTAATCAGAATTCAGACGTCTACTGGATAAAGGATAAATTGGGATATGTCAAAATGGACAAAATGGCATCGCAAAATTTTGTTGTCCAGTGGACATATTGGATATAACGGATTAAATATACAATGATAATAAACTCACTTGTACACTCTAAGAAATTTAGGTATTCCATGAATGAATATGGCTTACTTCATTCCGTACAGCATAAATCTGAAGAATTTTAATGCCTTTGCGGCATACTTGTTATTCCACACAT
>JABASD010004463.1:0-15441 GCA_019776165.1 Pogonognathellus flavescens
TTTTAAAATAATAAAATATAAAATAATAAAATATAAAATAAAATATTTCAAATCACCTATCGGTCTTTTTACATTTGTTACAAATTGTAACAGTTTATTTGCTAGGCAAACACATGGACAACTCGATTTAGGTTTACGACACTGATGTTTCTCATGTATCACAATTACTCGATATTCTATTCACTATAAACTAATGTTTTCGAAGCAAAACTCTGTCCCTAGTAGAGATATGAACTTTTTGCACACTATCATAATAAATGCAGGCAGGATCAACACAGGTATAAATAAGATTACAATTAAACTTAATATTTTATTCAATTATTTGTAGAAATTGAGCCGAAATGCTCAGGTATAATTACTCCACAGATAGAGACCCAAATGACTAATTAACTTTAAGGAATTATTTTGTCCAATATTTAAGATCACTTGTCAGGTGCAGAGCATCGTTCTATTATGGAATTGATGTTGATATAACTTCCATGTGAATATTATTGTAGAAAAGCATTTTGCAGAACTTGAATAATAATGGTATTTGCATGTATTTTCTTTCAAATATCAAATTTGTTACTAATTTTCAAGTTTTACCGATAAGTCGGAATATTATATAATGTGAGTTACATAATTACTAAAAAAATTAAATCTCAAGTACCTGATCAAAATAACTACAAACTTCATTTACCTATTTTGCAAAATTTTAATATCTCAAAACGAAAATAAATTTTAGATTAATTTTTTAAATACCTACAAATTTACCAACCACACATTTTACTGCACATTTTTTATTGTAGGGCGTTTCGGCGAAGATATGTCATAATTATCTGTAGAACACTTACAACATATTTTACAAAAGTAAGGCATTTAGAAACAAGAATAAAAAACGAAATTCAATTTTTTGGTGGGTGGAATACAATTAATTGTTCGTGCTTTATTTCCGTCATGGAATAACATTGTATTGATATTTTTGCATTTGCGTAATTATATGTTCTTTAGTTTTCATGGATATTATTTACATACCCATGATTGAAAGTTGGGGAGCAAGAAAAATGCGACACAGTACTTCATTTTATTGCGAATTGAAGCTTATGGTTTAGTGAATGGGTAGGGTTTTAATGTTTAGACTAAAATAGCATTTTAAAAGTCTTTTCACATCATTTTTTACCATTCTTTACAAAATCCAAAAATATATAGTTTAATATCGTATTATATTCTGGGGGTGCCGATGCACTCATGTCACCCTTCAGGGTAAAGTGCCTGATGGGTATAATATATTGCTATCTTTTCGAATAGCTAACCTAATCCAATCCCCATAACAAGAAAGGTCCGTGTAAATGCTGGGAGAAGTGGCTGAAGTTGAAATAAAGGAAGAAATCCCACATGCATAATTTTTGTCCCCGTTCCAACAAGTAACTGTACCACCAGAAGCTCCCATGCAGTCGTAATGGTAAAATGCACTCGTTACGCAGAGATCGCAATCAGAACCGCATGTTCGTCCCGGTGTAATTGGAATTGTTGTCATCTGCAATGCAGGATTCATATGATTGCGATTTACGGTGAAAAGTTCTTTTACATTCCAACCAGCCACTTGTCCATTTCCGCCTAGGACAAATTATTGCAATATAAAACATTATTACCAGTCCATGTTTTATTTATAGGATATTATTTGTATTAAATATTATTTGTATTAAATATTTGACAAAATACTGGATCACGTTAAAGATAAATTTTTATGATTTTCTGTACAATTTTTGTATTCAGATAAATATTGTGCTACATTTATAAAACATTTTCTTGGCATTTGCTAATTACAATTATAAATAGTTAAATTTAATGAAAAATTGATAGACACGTTTGATGATGCTGCGCTTAGATATTGCGTGCATTTAAAAAATATTTTCCCGACTTTTGTTAATAACAGTTATAAATAGTTTTTTAAAGGTACGTTTGATGATGCATTAGTACTACAATGTATTTGTAATGTAAAATGTCGAAATATAAATCTTACTTGTAGATGAATCCAAGCTTTTTTCTGGGATGGGTAAAATATTTACATATATATTAGGTTTCCCTGATTCCGAAAAAATCAACGGTGAAGTTAATTTAAGTAGAGCTATATCATTCTTCCGAACGTTTCCAGATGCCTTTGGATTATAATTTTCGTGAACAATTATTTTTATTACTTTTTGAGTTTGTTCAGAACCTTCAACACTGTTAGAAATTCAGAAATACTTGTATAATAATTTTTAAGCTAATTATCTGCCCACAAAGTATTTATTAAAGTTACGTAGTAGTACATACGTATTTAAACTACTGTCACCAGCTTGAATATGAATATTCCAGCTAAATCGACAAATGTTATAATTTTATTGATTTATCTCAACAGAGTTATTGCGATATTGTAATTGTATTATCAAATGCATAATGTAGTGTTGTATCAATATATTTGTCATTCAAAATTTTTAAGTCTAATTGACAAACAAAATTAATATGTTCAGGTTTTTTTAAATGGCAATGCACGTTGGAATTATTAAAGGATTACCTAAATCGTTTAATTAACAAAGTCTAAGACAATTATGCCTTAAATGGTACAATACGAAATGCTGAAAAACTGGTGAGGCACAAGAAAAATAGTGACAGGCTGTAAGAAAAGATAAAACCTTCCCTGATGTTAAGATGAAGTATTCATTGTAAATTGTTCCGTCACAGAAGTGCACGTTAGCCCTTCCTTTATTGGTGGATGCTGCTCTCACCAAAGCCACTTGTTGCGGAAATATTATAATTCACAATTACAAACAGAAAATAATTTATTACTTGGGCTTTCCGGACCCTTATTGGGTTCCGTTGTTTCAATATGATTATCATTACAGCACATAGTTTGTCTTTTGATCCCTCTACCTACTTTATGTTGTCTACACTGATCACAGGCTCTTATCATTCGCGTGGAGAAACCACTGGGACATTGTTGCGAACCACTTGAACATCTCGACCACTTACAATTATTTTGGGCTAAGGAAAATTCAACGCTAAACACTAGCACTAAAACACTGGCGCATAATACCCAAAATAAATTTTCGTTCGAGGACGTGGGAATATTTAACACATTTGAATGCGTATAAATTGCAAGTCGTAATCTGTTTATCAAACACAGTTGTAAGACAATGTTGTCATTTATTTGTTATTGAGCAATAGTAATTTCAAATGTTAATTTTGATACGTCTATAAAACAGACAGCAACGTACTATTCAGGCTTACTAATATTGTCTAAAGTAAAATAACAGTGGCGTTTATTATTAATCAAATAAAGATTACCTTTTACATTCATGGGTGCAGTTGCATGATATGTACATAATATGAATATTTCATCGTGAATCATCATTAGTATGGCATGAATGACACCGACACAATAATAAATCCACAGACAATAACATAGTAGGTATTAGGTATGTGTATTTCACACCTGGAATTATATTAATGTAAGTTGCTGCATATGCTTTAATATTAAATACGTATAATATGAGACAAAACAATTAAACCCGAACGATATATTGCATGTTTATGGTAAACGACTCTATTTTTCATCTAAGGTTATTGCACTCATTGATATTTTTGTTTATTGAATGTGAATCGCGTATATAGGATTAGAGTCAGGAAGAGGTAAAAAACTTCAATGCGAGGACTCTTAACCCATTTTTGGAAAATATGGTTTAGGAGGTGCCCTTAGTGCCGTGATCTAAATTCATCTTTACTGACCGTGTTATTTGCAGTAGTGCTCACCGGTTTGCAAGCATACTAGTACGTTTAAAATTTGGTAGGATTAATTATTATGTGATGCAATATGCAACTTGAAACTCTCACTTCATATTGCTATTAATTTATTCTATTACACCTAACGAAAACCATGCGTGGATGGGTGTGAGTATGAATTGAAATTAAATTATTCATGCATTTCTAAATCTTTTCAACATTTTGAAAGCGCGTAATAATCATAAACTAACTATAACTTTAATCGCAAAAAATGCAGAAGTCGCGCGATGTGTTCATGTAGAAGTAACGGATATTAATTTTCAAAGCAAGCATTTTTGTATTTTCCATTGTTCCTTTATCAATAAGTTTACCTCTAACAGATAATTCTTCCATAATGTTCAGTAAACCTTATTATTATTTATTTATTTATTTATTTACTGCTTTTCCGGCCATAGGCCCTTGCAATTTCAGATTAAACAAGTACAATTCCCACATACATCATTATGATATTATTATTATGTGTTACAGTATTAAATTTGTGTTTAGTGTTTAGTTTAATGTGTTTCGTTTACATGTATTTAAGTTTAAATGGAGTTTAGTTTAAATGTATTTGAGTTTAAATGTAGTTTAATTTAAATGTATTTGAGTTTAGTTTAAGGTTTACATTGCATAGTGTTTCCTTTTATGTATATGTAATCGATAGTAGCAGGGTGATCAGGCCTGCAACTATGATTATATTTCTTGGTTACGATACAGGTAGTATTAGGATAACACAGTAGTACACTCACTCATTTGCATTACAGTTTAAAGATAACAATTTCGTTTATTGAGTAGAGTGAGGGAGTCTGGGTTGCTGACTATTTGTCAGGTCTCCGGTAAGTTGTTACATTGAGTACAGTTTATGTAGTAGAATAGAATAATAGTTTTATAAAGTACACCATGTATAATATTTTGTGTTTAATTTATTTTCTTCCTTCTTGATTTGGTGTCTTGGGACCTTGAGCTGTAGGTTAGAAGTTTAAATTTTAGGTTCTTATCAGTTGATTTGCATATCCAGACTCCGGTCTTGAGTAAACAGCCATCAGAGCAAAGAAATTCCTCAGTTTCACTTCACAAAAACACTGATATTCTTCGAAATTTGACTTCCAGTACTTTATATTTTTCACTATTAAATTATATTTTTTACGAATTACATTTCAGTTATAAAAAAATGACTAAATACTTAGATTTAGTGCACTTAAACAATTTAGAGTTATTCAACTTTACAGAATTTAGATCCTTACACTATGAAGCAGCAACCCAGACTCCAATAAACCTTATTAAGTAGCGTAAGCTACTTTATAAGAATGGTGTCTACGTCTGTCCGTCCGTCCGTCCGTCCGTCCGTCTGTCCGTCACCGCTAAAACTCACGAACGGATAAACACAATGCGACAAAACTTCCCTTATATGATATTTCGGTCACGAAGAAGGTCTGGTTAAAATTTGGTGTAAATCGGTTACAAACATCTCCAGTAATGCAATCAATATTGAAAATATTTAATACAATTTAGGGAATACAACGAATTTATAATCAAATGTTATTTGCGTAAACAAAATATTATTTTTGTAATAAAATGGTTCATTTCAGAATAAAAATATAGGTACATAATTTTCAATTAATGTACAGTGTGTGTACACTTGATTCAATTCAATGAGCTAGGTTTTCATCAACTGTGCTTGGTTTTGAAATAAATGGGCAGAAAAATTGAATACACGCTTTTGCGTCGACTCAAGCTCATATGCGACGTCCACTGACTGAGACTGAGTCGTGAGACTTCGATTTTACTACTATTGGCTGTATGCTGGAAGCTGTTTTGTTTATTCTCGTCACTCGTTTCATTGTACGCTGCAAAACTTGAAACTCTGTGTTTTTATTCAGTCATGAGTACGTTTTCTGGGTTACGATATAATATTGTTTAGTTATTTATAACTTGAATTTCAGCTATTTTATTATCCGCATGTAAACAACTTTTTGGAAAACTGAAATTTCATTACTGAAACACGTTAAAAATTGTCTCAACTCAAGTGTGGCGAAAATCGTGTCGCAGGTAAGCCCATTCGATTGAATATAACTTTACTTTAAATAGTTGTCACTCGTCACTTAACAAATTGTGAGATACTTATAATTAAACTCATATCTGTACCATACTTTAATGTACATATATTGGAAAAAGATAAATCAACCGGCTAAACAATAATATTTATAACATTTCCTTTTTTGATGCGCTGATATTTATTGATTGAACGCAAATAAAATTTTCACGAATATTATATTAAAAAACATGCTGTTCGGAGGCAGATGTATTGTAGGACAACAGCTGTGCATTTACAAATGAATTAATAAAATATTGATAAATAATTAGTAGATTGTAATTAAATTTTAGCCATTGTTTAATCGACCGTCTAATTCCGAACAAGATTTTTCAAACATGGTTTGCGTTGCTGTTAAAGCCAATAAATTTTTTAAACCTGGAACAGATGTGCAACTGAAAAATGACTTTTGTGGTATCAACCAAAATTCAATTTTGACTGATTTCAATAAATGAAACAATATTATATACCGTATTTCCCCGAATGGAATCTCAACCGTTCTAATTGTAATTTTACCTCCGACCCGCCCGGTTGTATTCGAGACCCCGGTACTAACGCAACGTTTAACTATTGACACATTTTTATCCCTTGTAAATGCAAAATTGATAACTCAATTTCACAAAAAATATTAAATTATTTAAATACGAAAACTGAAAACCAATTCCAAAGCACGATATTATACAAATAACAATGACATAGGCAGAAGATTTCTCACGTGAGCCTTCTAAACATGGTTAAAAATGGTAGTATTATCTTCCAAACGTATTATTTTCTTCATTTATACACGAAATAATACATTCCTAAAAGCTCACGTATAATTACAGTTGTACAATAACTGAGTGTAAGGGATTTGTGTCAGTTTAATACCACTTAGGACCACGGTTTTAATTATTATTTCTCTCCGAACCCCCCTCCCCCGGTTGTATTCGGCAAAATACGGTAACAGATTAAACAGACTAGCAAGTTGCACAGTTATTGTTTCTTTCAATTCAATATATTTGATTGTATCCGGAGCATTTACTGTATTACACGACGACAATACTAAAACCGGAAGAAAATACAACATATTTTTTAATAAAGGTTGAGTTAGAAATTTCAAAGTTTAAATGTTGATGTATTCAAAACGGGCATAATTTTTTGAAATTACGTAAAAAATGCTATTCTTTAATGCAAAATTCTTGTTGTTTCCTATATTTCAGATCACAATCGATAATTTAGCCATGCTTCATGTTGGTATATTCTTTTCCATGAAAGTGAATTACTAGTTTTGTTGTGGTTCCTTTCAACAACGTTAACTGTGAATCATCTGTGTTTCATCAATAGGTAAGTATCATTACTTTCCATTTTGATACCTATTAATAGGAATTTGAGACAATTTATAAATATATTTTATTTTAATTTACAATTATGTGTACATAAAACATTTAAAACTCCAGTTGACAGTAAAATACATTTTAATACAATTTCTGTGTACAAGAAACCTGTTGCACAAAAAACTTTTTTTGTCTCATTTTTCATTCTTCGTTAAAGTAAAAAATTGTGTTAAAATGAGCAATGATTTACCAATTTGATGTATGTTTTTGCTGTGACTATTATTTTTATTATATAATATTTCAAAATAACATAAATATTGTTTAGTCAATTTACTATAACTAACACGAATAATTAATTTTATCGGGCGCTTTCTGTTTTATTGCAAATTTCCTGAAATAAATACATTGCATGCTTTGAACTGAAAACTCAAAAAGTAAAAAACTCATTGGGTAATAATTTTTTGTGAATAACAAATGGGTTTCTGTTTTCCGGGTATTGTATTAAATAACAATCAATATTCTGAAATGGGAATGATTTGAATAGTTTGGAGACTTTTGGCCACATTTCTTAAAAAACTCAAAGTTAGTTTCAAGCTTACTTAAATATGCCCATATCCATGGTTACATTTTAGACGCTAAATTGTTAGTTTTGTTTGCTTTTTTACAGAAATCTTAATTTTGACTGACAATGCCACGACCACAAAAGAAAAGCAAAGAAACAAAAAGAAAAGAAAATCGTGAATTAAAGAAAAGAATACGACAAGACTTGGCCTATAGAGCAGCTGAACAGAAATCTAACACAGAAGCACACCGAAAAGCCAGAGAAGATAAATATCGACGTAAAACTGAGCAGAAAACGGATACAGAGGCACATCGAATAGCCAGGAAAGACGTAAATCGCCGTACTTCGGAGAAAAATGTGAATACCATAGCACATCGAATAGCCAGAGAAAACGAAAATCGTCGAAGTGCAGAACAGAAAACTAATACAGAAGCTCACCGAAGAACCAGAGAAGACGTCAATCGTCGTAAATTGGAGCAGAATGTCAATACCATAGCACATCGAATAGCCAGAGAAAACGAAAATCGTCGAAGTGCTGAACAGAAAACTAATACAGAAGCTCACCGAAGAGCCAGGGAAGACGTCAATCGTCGTAAATTGGAGCAGAATGTCAATACCATAGCACATCGAATAGCCAGGGAGGACGAAAATATAAAATATCGTATAGCTGAGCAAAGAACTAACACGCAAGCACATAAAAAAGCTCGAAAGAACCATGCTCAACGAATGGCAGAAAAAATTAATGACACATTAGCCCGCAAAATTTCCCGCCAAGACTGTCTGAAACGCCACGCCGAGAATAAAGTTGACCTGGAAAGACGTTGTAAATTAAGGAAATTAAACCAGTCAAGATATGAAATCCTTCTAGAAGACTATAAAAAAGAAATCCGTCAGGCACCAGTTTTTATTTGCTCTTCTTGTGGTGGACTGTTTTACAAAAAGAAAACTGTCATGACTTCAGCAGACGCGCTTAAAAAGAAAGGTTGCAGTGAAGATTTTATTCTGTCTGTTTTGTGCGTGCCCCAAGAACAACATAGATTATGCCATACGTGCAAAATGTATGTGTACAGGCAACGAATACCCAGACTTTCTCTAGCAAACGGCTTCAAATTTACAGAAATACCAGATATTTTAAAGGTAGGTCTTAATGCTTTGTTACGGATACAAATATTCGTTAAGTATATAAAAATTATATTTTATCAATGAAATCTATTTAGGATTTATCACCCCTTGAGGAAAGATTGGTTTCTCTCAGACTACCGTTTATGCAAATTCGATTGCTAGGAACTGAGCAACAATCAGCATTACGAGGCAATGTAGTTAACGTTGAAAATGATCTGGACATTTGTGCAAAAGTATTGCCAAGAAGATTCGATGAAACCTCCACCGTTCAAGTTCAACTGATGAGACGAATGCAGTACAGGGTACCCTATTTGTATGAAACAATTCGGCCACAAAAAGTATATCAAGCTACTAAATATCTCCTAAGTACTGAATTGTACAAATCCGAAAATGTTTTGCTTTCTGATGATTGGAGTTTATTTGAAGATTGTAAGTGTTTACACTTTTTAAATATAATAATTTTTGTGATTAAACGTTAATATCAATAATTTGTTTTCCAGCTGACGAAATCGATTTTACATGTACCAGCAGCGATCATACATTGGAGGAGTCAAATATTGAGGCAGACGGCACAGAAGATGGTAATAGTTGATAACAATATTTTTACTAATTTTTTTACTTTATAATATGCATTGATAAATGTTTAACGAGTTGAAGACAATACAATTGGCCGAAAAATACATTATTACTTCTGGACGCATACTGCAATTTTTGGGCTGAATCCTTTAAGCAATGTAACGGTTTTTAATTGATTTTTCTCTTATATAGATATTCAAGAAGCTGACATTACGACGAATCTTCAAGATGCTTGTTCTCTCGGTGCGGAAGAAACATTAGTTTTTCGAGATAATGATATTGGTTTCACTGGAATCAGAATTGCGCCTGCTGAAGAAAACATTCCAATACCGCTGCACCGTGACTCCAATGCTGAAATATTATCATTCCCAACCATTTACGCAGGAATTGCAAGAAAATTCAAGGACAATATTAAAGTATCATACACGGACATAGCCAAATCCGAAATTAGAAGATTCGACCGTAGGGCGTGTAAATCTACAAAAATATTATATTCCTTTGCGAAATCATACAGAGAAAAAGTGTATCAAGCAGTGCAAGTGTGTATGAGAAAAAAGGTTGGCAAACAACGAATAACGGCTAGAAACCTAATAACCCCTGGATATATAGAAAATATGGTGAAAAAGGACGAAGGTTATCCATTGTTTAAGAACTTGAGGTCTTCTCCGTCCTACTGGAAGGAAAAATCAAAAAAAGTATTAGCAATGATTCGACAGCTCGGCAAATGCACATTTTTCATAACCCTTTCAGCAGCAGAAACAAAATGGCAAGACCTCATTGTAATTCTAATGAGAGTAGTAAAGAATACTATAATAACTGCGGAAGAAGCGTCATCTTTATCGTTCCCAGAAATTGCCGAATTGATAAGGGCGGATCCAGTAACCTGCATGATTCACTTTGATCATCGATATAGAGCATTGCTTAATTTGCTCATAAACAAGCCTGGAGGAATATTTAGCCCATACATTCTTAAAGATTATTTCAGCCGCTATGAATATCAGGTATGTCAACCAATATATAATGTAATAAAGTTCATCATTATGCACGTAGCCCAAAAAGTGTGAGTGTGTGGGTCAATTTTACATTATATTTTACTATTTTCAAAAACATAAGCGTTTAGTACATATTTGTATATTTATTGCTAATTGATACAGGTTCGTGGATCTCCCCATTCCCATGGATTATACTGGGTCGAAAACGCACCTATGTACAATGAAAATGACGCACATTCAGCAGCCAAATGTATAGAATTTATCGACAAGTTCATAACCTGTGAGCGATGTGAAGAAGGTAAAATGGAAAAACTTATCGGCTACCAATTACATAAGCATTCAAGAACTTGCGAGAAAAAATCAACGCGTGGAACGAAGTGTCGTTTCGGCTTTCCTAAACCTCCTTTAAACAAAACATTACTACTAAAACCATTGCCACAAGATCTGGATCAAAAAGTGAAGAAGCAAACTACAGACTTGTACAACAAAATTCAAGAAAAATTAAATGAAATGGGGCGAACTTTTAAAGAAGATGTTCCTTTCGACCAGTTTTTAGAAAACCTTGGAGCTAATGAAAATGAATATTTGCTTGCCCTTCGGAGCTCAATTAAGCGGACCACGGTTTTTCTGAAACGGTCAACCAACGCAATTTTTATTAACCCTTACAATCGCCAATTAATTGAAGCCTGGGAAGCAAATGTTGACATCCAATTTATTCTTGACGTTTATAATTGTGCCAAATACTGCGTGGGTTACATATTAAAATCTGAAGGTGGTGTTTCAAAACTATTTCAAATTGCAACTCAAGATGCTCGAAAGGGAAATACTACAATTAAAGACAACCTAAAACGATATGCAAACATCCTCATCAATGGTTCCGAAATTTCTTCCCAGGAAGCTGCAGCCTTTTTACTTGGAATGGGTAATACAGTTTGCAGCAGACAAGACATTTTTGTAAACACGGCACCTCCTGAAGAAAGAATAGGATTTCTCAAATCCAGAGAGGAATTGGAAAATTTAGCAGAGGATAGCGAAGACGTTTGCGCAAAGGGACTCTTAGATCATTATATGCAACGCCCAAAAGAATTGGAGAATATTTGTCTCGCCCAGTTTGCCTCATTGTATGAGTTTACAAAAGCACAAAAGAAACAGGAGGAATCTTTGACCGACAACAATGAAGAAGAACTCGATGATGATTTAGGTAATATTTTATTAATGTAAATCTAGAAATAAACATTTTTCGATTTTGCAGCTAACTAATTTCCCTTTTATGACTAACAGATGGCGCTGCCGGTATTGTTGTACCATCTTTGCGAATCAACAAACCTACAACCGAAGCTTGGCCACTTCTTGATAATAGCGGAATTTTAACCAAAAGGAGAAAGCAAAAAATAATACGATTTCGTCATTATGGAAAAATTCAGGATCCTCCTAATTACAACCGAGAACAAATAATGCTATTTTTGCCGTGGCGTGACGAAGAAACAGAGTTGTTGTCAATCGAACCTGCCGCTAAAGCTCACCAGTTCAAAACAGAAATCATTGAAAATTCGCGTCCTTTTTATGCCAACCGGGAGGTCGATGATGAATCTTTGATGGATATATTGCAGCAAATGGAATCCAATGAAAATGGAAACGATTCGGAACATAACCCCACAGTTGAAAATGAATTTGAAGTAGCGACTGATGACGTTTTCGAACGAAGTCTTGTTGAAGAAACTGTTACAGGGACACATCGCGTTGAACATTTCCTTCTACCGCGACATATTAACGAGGAGGAATATATCCAAGTCATGCGCACTTTGAACGAACGACAGCGTAGATTTGTGTTGAACACACTGCACCTATTCAAGACGGACGCTAAACCATTTCATTTTTTCTTGAGCGGAGGAGCTGGTGTTGGAAAAAGCCATGCCATTACAGCTATAGTGCAAGCTGTATTAAGATTCAGTGGAAAATCTGCAACCGCACATCCTGAACAAGTGTGTGTTTTGGTATCAGCCCCTACAGGAAAAGCAGCTTTCAATGTTTTCGGAATGACCTTGCACAGTACGTTTAAGTTGCCTCCAAATCAGTATTCCGGCAAAATGTGCGACTTGGATGATGGAGCTGTCAACACTCTACGTATGAAGTTGGGAAACGTTAAATTATTCATAATCGACGAAATATCTATGGTCAGTGTAAGACAACTTTACGATATTGATCAACGATTAAGACAGATATTTTTCACACCTAAGGATTTTGGTGGAAAATCAATGATAGTCGTGGGACATCTAAGGCAACTGCCACCCGTGGCAGGAAAATATATTTTTAAAACGCCTGATCATCTTCCACTTGGTGCATGTGTTGGAAACCATCTGTGGGACAAATTTACTTTGTATGAATTCGTTGAAGTTATGCGCCAAAAAGGAGATTTTAAGTTCTGCAAAGCACTAAATAATATGTCAGAAGGATGCATGGAGGCAAATGATGTGGCTCTGATACTATCACGAAAAATCAATACTACAAACCAGCCACCAAAAGATTGCATCAAGCTGTTTAGAACAAATGCTGAATGTCAAGAGTACAATTCCAAAGTGCATCTGCAGCTCAAAACTGAAGGGGCGATTTCAATTGCCTATGACAAAATACAAGGTAAATCATAATATTGAAATTTTTTGATAAGCTGTGACTTTTTACCAAATTTGAATTTTGATTCATTTAATACAGCAATATTTTAAATTATATTTGTAGGAAGCTGGTTCTGAACAGCAGAAATTGAAACTGCTCGATGACGCCAAATGTTTGACCCAAGTTCAATCCGATGGTCTTCCCTATCAAACACATTTGCAAGTTGGCGGAGAATATTTTGTGACAACCAACATTGACGTTTCGGATGGTATTTTCAATGGATCCACAGGTTGCTTAAAGCACATCGAATTTGGCAAAACCTGTACAAATCAACGGATCCCTAAGATGGCATGGATTGACTTCAGAAATCCACTAATTGGAGCCAAGGCACGTTCCGCAACAAAATCACATCAGCAGGAGAAGAATATCAATCTGGAATGGACTGGAATTGCAAGAATAACGAGGAATCTAAGCAAAATTGGACGACAGCGTAATCTGGAAGTTGTTCGAACACAAATTCCATTAGTGGCTGCAAACGGAATGACAATAAATAAGGCCCAGGGTTCATCATTGCCGGTAGTTACTGTTTGTGTTCAACCATTTCATGGACGAGTTCTTTCGCGTCAATTATTATACGTTGCGTGCAGTAGAGCGACTTCCAGCAAGGGTTTGTTCATCGAAGGAGACTTTCAGCCCCCCAACGCTCCTGGTTCGGATGATCCCGTGTCAATGGAAATGAATAGATTACGAAATGTGCCATTCAATTTTTCCTTGAATTTTTTACAAGATTATGACGAAGGATATGAAAAACTATATTTTCATAATGTGCGTTCGTTTTTTGCACACCAAAAGGACATACTAGCAGACCATTGTGCTATGTCCAGTAATTTTTTGGCAGTTGTAGAACCTCACTTGCTTTCTTCTGACAATCTTAATGTCCCAAATTTTAAGTGTTTGCATAGAACGAACTGTCGCGGTGTCAGAAACTCAGAAGGAATATTACTGTTGACAAAATGTGATTACTCCTCTATTGCTGCGCCAAAAATTTATAAGACATTTTCGGGCAAAAATCATTGCCTTCTTTTAAAATGGAAAGTTTCAGACATCAATATTGTTACGCTATACAAGTCTCCAAAGTATTCCGTTCCTGATTTTTTAAATCAATTGCACGCAGTATTGTCAGAACTTCGTGGAAAAATTCTTGTCATTGGCGATATCAATATTAATTTGCAAAACCAAGATGGACGAAGAATTTTAAAACTATTTGAAGATTTAAACCTACAATCCAAATTAAATTTAAAAGCGTCAACAACAATTTATGGAACTCATATTGATTGTTGTTTCTCAAACGTCGTCGATCTTCAAGCGTGGATTTTCGAATCATACTATAGCGATCATAAGCCTATATGTGTTGTGTGGCCCAAAAGTGTACATTAGTTGTAAATCAGTGTGAACATTTATATTATGCCTTAACTCTTGCTTGTCTTTTCCATTTACTTTTTGTTAACAGTTTCGAATTTATTTAATGTAATCTTTCATTGTATATTGAGTGGATAAAATATATAAAAATATTTTGCAATCATTAATAATCAATCATTCATTTGTAATGGCAATAAAAATTTCTAACACAATTTTGATTTTGTATGTCAACGGTTTAATATGGCATGTGCAAGTTTAAAAAAACATAATGTCATTTAATCAAAATATTCAATCATTGACCATCTTTAAATTCAAATTTAGTAGGCTTTGCTTTTATGTTTTAAATCTAATCGGATTTCATTCAGCAGCATTTAGGTTTGCCGTGTTTTTCAGGTTATATAAAGGCAGAAGTTGAAAAGGTGATTCAAATTTTTTACGATTGACCGCATGTGAATTATTATGCATAATTTCTAAGTCGTTCTCTCCTACCTTTCTTGAGTTATTATGGGAGCAAACTAATTGATAAGAATGGTGTGCCTGTCTATGCATATCGTAATTGGATATCTCGACGACGAATCAACTTTATGCGTTAAAAATTAGTCAAAACAGTTAACAACAATCAGAGACAACTATTTCGACAACATGAAACAAATGTTCGGTAAAAAAGATGTGTATCTTACGCTACTTTATTACAGCCGTTTTGCAATGGTTTATTATTAAGTAACGAAGTTACTTTATTAAGTAACGAAGTTACTTTATTAAGTAACGAAGTTATTAAGTAACGAAGTTACTTTATTAAGTAACGAAGTTACTTTATTAAGTAACGAAGTTACTTTATGTGAAGACCAAATCTGTCCGTCCGTCTGTCCGTCAACACGATAACTTGAGAACGCTTTGAGATATTTTGACTATATTTGGTACACATACTAGTTAGGTCATATGTGAGGCTAAGTTTGAAGATGGGGTCAATCGGTC
>JABASD010004464.1:0-15438 GCA_019776165.1 Pogonognathellus flavescens
CAAAATATTGAATTGGAGGACGTTTGGAGGACAGGTTGGAAAATTCGAAATATTGCGATACGACCAACCTGTAATAGCACTTTCGTTGCTCTAGCAACATTGGTGTACATAGTGTGTAGGTGGAAGGCACAAATTGAATTGGTGTTGAATTTTTAATTTCTTAAAATGGATAGATACCAGAGAGATTTTGTAATTAGAAATCTTCCAGAATTAGTTACCTGCACGAAAGATCTACCCCTTCTTGGAGTTGGATTGCTACGTAATGGAATTATAAGTCAAAATACATGGGAAGGAATCGTAAGTGGACTTTGAAATGTATTTACTGTCTTGATTTTATAATATTGCATATTGCTGCAAATGAGAAATCAAATTATGTCTGTTCAGAATGTCGATTATATTCTTGTAATATATTTTAAGAATATATTTAAAAAATTTAAATGTATTTTGATTTTGGTTTTCAGTTAATTAAATATGCGGATTCGTTCACTCGGAATCTAAAGCTGTATATTGAAATCATGGAAAGTCCTATGGAATCTTACGATTTGATCATAGATATTCTAGTCAATCATGGAAATGCTACAGCAGCTGAAATACTAAGACAAATTCACGATTGTTCTTCAGGAAGTGAAAGCACATCATCCATATCAAGCTGTGAGGAAAATGTAACTCCTTTCGAAGCATTTGATGAATCGATTGAAATTAATTCTTCCCTATCTGGAGATGATTTTCGAAGTAATTCATCAGCATTGATCACTAAATAATTTTAGCATGAGATTTTTAAGAATTTGAGATCAAAGGGAATTAATTAGTGCATTTTCCAAAAACTTTTCTTAGTTTCAGAAAAAGGAGCTCTTAAAATAAGATACATTCTTGAGAATTTTCCAAGACTCGAAGAAGAATGGTTAGCTGTGCAGCTTACCCTTGGATTATCGGGCAAATCTCGCGGAGAGTTGTCAAAAGTCAAACGCAATGCAAATTTTGGAAACCTCGTTTTTAAAACCATAAAACTATGGCGAATGGAAAAAGTGAAGACAGCAACCTTTTATAATTTTATAGCAGTTATTGCAGACCAAAACAAATTAGCAGCAGGTACGTCTCATTTAATAATATTTTTTATCAGTCACAGTTAAGAGTACAAATTAAAAAAAAATACAATCATTATTTGTAATTTATATAGTTTTTAATTTAGCCACCTTGAAAGAAAATAGAGAACAAATTCGATTGGCGTAACATTTATTTGGTTTGAATTTTTTACTTATTGTAAGATGAATATATTTACAAGTTTTTCCATAAGCATGTAAAATGAAAAACACTGAAATATAAGAATTTGGAAATTGTGTTCTCTTACGTAAAAGCAAGCTGAAATTTTACTCTTAAGAGTAGGGAACAACTTTATAATGCTGGATGCAAATGATAAAGACTTATGTCAAATATTTACAGTAATGTAAAACTATATGTAAAGAATTCCTGTATTGCATATTTTACAAGAGCACAAAATAAAAATATTATACATAATAAGTCATCTTTAAGAATTTTACAAGCATAAGTAAGTAAATTTCAATTTCTCTGATGTTATGTATGTGTATTTTCATTAACTTGTATATTATGTCCGCAGTCTCGGTAGTACGTACATACATACATTGAGTACTTGAAATGTATATAAGCATAATTGCACTACTGCATAGATGTCATTGAAATTGGTGCTGCAACACTGCACTGTTATGTTATACTTACATGTATAATTACTATAATATAAATATCCATAATTATTATGCCTAAATATCTATACATATAAATAAATGCGGTCAGTCATATACAGATACTTATATACATCATTATCTACTTGTGCTTATGTATATACGTTTGCAAATCAAGTGGTACCTACTTAGTTAGTACTTATACTTTTATGTTTGTTTTATTGGTGCGTGTATATTTACTGATAAAATAAATATGAATATATATGGATTGTGGTTGAGAGCTGTATGAATCAATTCTGAATTACATAACTGACCAGCACCACACTAAGAACACAAAATTTCTGCACATCATTTGATTCCATCTTATCGTTTACAATTTCAATTAATAATCGTAGATTATTTAGATTTATTAGTTTTCGTATAACAAAGGAAATACGAAAATCCTATCATGGAGGATGAACAGAAGGAAATTATAACAAAGAATTTAGTGTATCTTACTGACAACACAGCTGACCTTCCTAAGATTTTCATACACCTTGTAGGATGCAATGCTTTATCCGACGACAGCAGACAAATAATTGTAATAACTAAATTCTCTTTTAAATTCTCATTTTATATTATTATCTATTACATTTTTAATTACTAAATTATGAACGCTGACTTTCGAATATTCCTTTCAGAATAGTAAGACCACGAACACGGAGAAAGTTTATGAAACTTACATACAAGTTATGAAGAAGCCAGTTTTTAGGGAACTGCTCGAAATATTAGACAAAACGAAAAACAATGCGGTGGCCAATGTGTTACGAGGAGCTTGTCAGAAGGAAAATCTCGCTGCTGGAAGTTCAGCAAGAGTTCGTCAGAATGAAAATCCCACTGTTGGAAGTTCGGCAGGAGTTTATACTGATGACTTTCCAAGTAAACAATTAAAACGAAAGACAATATTAATTTATTTATAACTGAAGCTTTAATTAATTCTGTATATTTTACTTTTTCTTAGTTTCCGATGATCATTTTGTACCCATTAAGAAAATCCTGGAGGATATGGAAAATTTAGAACATGATTGGCTTCAGGTACTATATGGCCTTAAAATCAAGGTCAGATCAAGAAACGACATAAAACGGCTTAGTGACAGTAATGCCAAATTCGGAACTGTCATTTTAGAAACGCTAAGTTATTGGCATACTGACTTGGCCGAGAAAGCAACATTCAGACAATTAGTTGAAGTTATTCGCGAATGCCATCCATTAGCAGCATGTGAGAATTTACAGACTATTATTTATGCGATATACATAATTACACTTACTAGTGTCACTTGTAATGCGAACTTAAAATGTCTTTTGTTACAGCTGAACTAAATAAAAATGCTGAAAGAATTCGGAACTCCTAATTCAGCAGATCTTGTCGATTGCCATCACTGCTCATCTTAAAGTGCGTGAATACAAATAATTGTTAGTGTGTGTCGTATGTATATTAATGTTAGTATTGCTAAAATTAGCCAATAAAATTATTCAATTAGGAGGGAAATATCATGTTAATGTTCGTGTAAGATTCTGGTATCCGTATATACTGAAAATTATAACCTCTTAGAAAATAAGATAAATGTACCTTATATAAGCACGATTAATAATTGATGTAACTTCTTCTCAAAGCTTGTTAATTAGTTATCGCAACATAACGTGATGTCAATTTATGATTCAAACATACCAAAAATAAATTTTAAAACAAACACTGATTTAAACAATAATCTTTATTTCCTCAACCAAACACATGGGATGACTATTATTATAATACTAGTTTCAACTTTCAAGGTTCCTACAAAACCAAGGCGTATCTAGGATTTACAAATGGGAGGGACTCGAGGATTTTGTAGAGGGCTCAGATGCAAAAAAGGAGCCCGATGAACCCCATACGTTTAATAAAACGTTTCATATGCCTTTGTGTTGTGGTTTTGGAAGTAATTCGCCAAAAAACAACTCTAATATTATTGTATAACATATACATGTTATCAAAGCAAGATTTTTATACATGCCTATATGGATTTACAAGGTTAAAGCGAAATTATGTATGTTGTGATTAAAAGTAAATTAAAATAATGATATCATTTAATCAATCAATCAAATTATTAATTTTCTTTCATTTTCTACTATCTCTACCGACGCATTTTACTTCTACGTTGGACGAATAATAATATTTATGTTGGCTGCGGTGACTGCGGTGGTATTTTGTTATTATTTGCTTTAATTAATAGTAAATGTTTTCAGAAATGTATTCATTTACTCGATAGGTATAATTTGCCAATCTCATGTCTCATCTCATGTCGATTTTGTCGATGTGGTTGCAGGTAGCGATAGAATAACAATTTACCATACCACTTGCTTCATTCCAGGAACAACTGGCAGCAGTGAATTACCACAAAGTCATTTCATTTGAATAAAATTCGCAGCAGCTTAGTGCGAAAACAGTTTTTTAGAGCAGGATTTATAGTCAATTAAACAATAAATCTGATAATAGCAGACGAAACGGAAACATAATAATATTATAGTATTTGCGGGTAACCACTAGAGGTGAAAATTTTCGAGATTTTCGAAAACCACACCAAACTGGAACAGGTGCCACATTAACCCTTTAAGGAAACCAAACCAGCCCTCTAAAATATTTCTAGGAACCGAACCGGAACAAAACCAACATTTTAAGCAATATCCGTTGTAAAATCACTAAAATCCCAAACTTGGCAGTAAAAAATCAATTTTTGCTGAAATCGGTAACGGTGTACAATTTTATACCGAAAATACACGTTTTATGAAATTTTCTCCCGTGTTTGGTAGAGCCGGCCGTCACATAAAATATAGCAACCAAACCGGAACCGGGTTTTGTTCAAAATTAAAAACCGAACCGGACCAAAACCGGGATGGCTCGGTTCTTGGTTCCGGTTAACCATTTTCACCTCTAGTAACAACCAGGAAAATCTTATTACATCTGTTTTGTAAATACGTAGTATAATTTATAGCATTATATTATTACTTCTACAAATATGTATAAAAATAAGCAATAAATACGCATTTAATTTTTATTTTGCAGATTCATGCTGTAGACATAAATTAGTATAAATACACTCGCCTGAAATTCTGAAATACAATCAAGCTACATTCAGTGCTGCAAATATTTCAAAGTTCTGAACTACTGTAATATTTCCGCAATGAAGTATTTTCTTTCTACAGCAATCACCTTAATCGGAAGCCTACATCTAATTGCTGCGGACTTTAGAAGTGACGCTCTCAATTTACACAATAAATATAGAGCTAAACATCATTCTCCTCCCATGACATTGGACAACACAGTAAGTTTAAAAATCGTAACAGTGTTAATAAAATATGACTAAATGCCCCATTTGTATATAAAATGCACTAATAATATATAAACGATAAAACAAAATTATAAAAATATAAATAGCAATAGAAAATATGGAAATAATAAATAAGTGTGTATTTATATAAAAGACTAAAAAGTATAAATATGTACACAAAAAATATGATTTACTGTAAAAATGTTTATTTGTTTAATTTTTCATTGAAACTAATTTATAAAACAATTTTTTGTAAAGGTGAACACCTATTCTCAAAATTGGGCTCAAACGATGGCAAGTTCTGGGAAATTTGCGCACAGCAGCGGGGGGAAGTACGGAGAAAACATTTATTACTACCAAGGATCTACAATCACAGATTCTGACGCTGCAACAAGGGCAGTGGATGCGTGGTACAACGAAGTGTCCAAATACAATTACGACAAACCAGGCTTTTCAATGGAAACAGGCCATTTTACTCAAGTCGTTTGGAAGAATTCAAAAAGCCTTGGAATCGGTGTTGCCCGCTCTGGAAATAAAGTCTACGTTTGTGCTAACTATTCTCCACCTGGTAACTATCAGGGTCAATTCCCAGCAAATGTTCTGAAACCATAATCTTTTAATTATAAGTATAACACAACCGTTCTTAAAAATCACAATGCAATCCTAATAAATAATTAGCAATGTTAATGACATTTCATCTGAGTACCTTCTCATTTATTATAAATTAGTAATAATATAATGACGTGCAATGCATTATAATATATCATTATACAAAAATAGAAAATTAGAATTATTTATAGCTTTTATGTAGGTAGAGTATTTTGCTTAGGGAGATTTTCTGTTTCGGACAAATCAACACAACTGTCAACTGATAACAGTAAACAGCTATTATTTAGCATATGTAATTAGTAATTGTATATCTTATGTACGTACTTTATTGCATCCGTTTTCCGTTTTGAATGGTTTACGATTAAAATCCAGGAAACCGTTCTATGCAAAATTGTGTATTCTTTCGTTACATTACAGCGCAACGCAAATATTTAAATTTGGTTAAACAATGGACAAGTATGGAAATAACAAAATTCTGCAAGAATTGTCTTTTGCTACAAAATACAACAAACTTTGTAATTCATTTAGTGAAAGACGACGTTTTAAACCGGGCAGAAAAATTAATATATTGTAAAAGCTTTGTCTGTTAAATCATTTAGCGAAAGTTTGTATTATTTCATTAATATTAGTAATCAGTATTATTATTATTATTATTATTTGTGTTATTATTATTTTTTATAAGTATTGTGATTAAGGAGTGCCGGCAAACATCAACGGAAAAGCTCTATAAATTTTATTGTATAGTAATTATTTTGAAATTTTGAAGAAACAAAGATTTGAGACATTATATTATAGCGTATAGTTATAGCGTAGCGCAAAAAGTTAGAGCAAAAAGGCTAAAATGAACAAGAAACACGAAAAATGTTAGAAGTTTTTTGTTATTTTGGAGTAAAATACACTTTTGCCTCGTTGTTCTGAAATTTCCAAAAATATTTAGTGTAATTTCCGAAGGGGGTGCCCGGGTACCCTGTGACACCCTTAGATACGCCTTTTGGGCACGTGCATGTTTGTAAGTTCTTAGTTCTTACTACTTTTCTGAATAGTCGATCTAATGGCAAGACTCCTGCGGCAAGAGTTAAATCTTAATTTTGCTTTGTGTAAATAAAAAATTGTAAACATTTTCTTACAGTTAGAGATTTGTAAAATAATTTACTTCAATTAAACGTCAAACATCAAATTAATTTAAAATATTGAATAGTTTAAGTCTTTAATTTAAATAACCAGTCACATGGTAAAGGTAAATAAATTTTTGATTTATATCTTTTAGGTAGCTGCGACGTGTCATCTCACAGAAGTTATAGTGACCTAATCATCTTTTAGTAATGGCTGTCAGGCTCTTCTGGGGAGCTCTTCTGGGGTAATATTTTTCAAAACTTAAAAGGGTCTGCTGCCAAGTTCCATACAACAACATGGTGGCAAGGTTAAAGCAAATATTTTTACCTAAATTCTAATTTGAAAACAACATACCTAATAATCTTGTTTAAGTGCGTGTGGAGGTATATTATTTATTTTATTTTTGTGGGACAGCTGTGACTCCTGTCAACATGCCTTCTCTGTCGCCCACAATGACAGAAGGCACAATTGTCAAATGGGTCAAAAAAGAAGGAGATGCAATTGTGGCAGGAGATGTTTTATGTGAAATTCAAACGGACAAGGCAATTGTTGCATTAGAAGTTGATGAAGATGGAATTCTGGCGAAAGTTTTGGTAGGTTATAAGAATGCTGTCTGTTATTAATTACTAAATTACGAAGAAAACCTTATAAAACGAATTTACAAAAAACCTGTTTTACATTGGGAAAATTAAATGGGATTTATTCGCACCTAGGTCCCGGAAAATTCTGCAGATGTTAAAGTTGGAAGTTTAATAGCATTGATGGTAGGTGAAGGTGAAGACTGGAAAAATGTGGAAGTACCAAAGCTTGAACAAAACGTCGATGTTAAAACAACTACAGAAGAGGTCAGTAGTTCAACTAAAGCTGACAAGAAGGAGGTATCTGCTCCACAAGATAGACTAATGGGCCCAGCCGCGAGGAATTTGCTTGCACAGTATGGTTTGAATGCCAGTAGTGTTCCTCGAAATGGACCACACGGAGCTTTGCTTAAAGGGGATATTTTGAATTACACCGTACAAAATCAACTAAAACCAGTAGAACAAAGTTAGTCAAAATATACTAAATGTATTTTATGTAGCCAATAACTATTTTTCTGTGTACAAGGCTTCGTTTTTTCTTCTTCTGGGGGACCAACAGCCCAAACGTTGGATTCCAGACAATTATTAACATTTTTTATTGAAACAGCTTTACCTGACGCTGAAATCTCATCCCCAGCTAAATCAACTAACAATAAGCCAAAAGCTAAAGAATCAGCCTCAAAATTTCAGGACCTAGAAATTACTAGTATGCGCCGTACAATTGCAAAACGTCTCTTGCAATCTAAAGTAAGCAGTAACTAATTTTACCTGTTAACACTTTTAAATTGCGAGATAAGTAAAGAAATTAATAAAATACAAATGTACGGATTATTAATTCCAAAATCCTAGTTAGGTGTTTTGAAGATTCTTCATTGATACATATGTTCGTTTTAGTTTCCACATTTTTATTTACATAAAAGTAACATTTAAACAGAATTTCAGTTGCATGATTTATGTTTCAGGAATCGATAGCTCACTCGTATTTGTTTGAAGAAGTTTCTGTTAACAATATGATGAAACTTAGAAAGAGAATGCAAGAATTTGGACTTAAAGCGTCAGTCAATGATTTTATTATGAAATCTGTCGCCAACGCTCTTTGTAAGTGTCCGGCTATGAACGTAGTGTGGGAAGGCTCTGAGGTAAATAATTTGGAATCGAATTGAATTTTTGCAATTATGCAGGATTCCCTCTGCTTGGAGCGTAAGCTGTGACTATACGGAAGAATCCATGACATTGATGACATACATCTTGATTTTCGAATTTTTTGCGAAATTTATATCAAATTCCATACATTCCCAGCTTAGGCTCCAGCTGGGACTCCAGTATTATTACAAACCCTTGTACATATTACTATTTTTGAAATTATCAATCAATATTTTTAGTTGAAAAGGAAAGGAAAAATAGACATTTCCGTTGCAGTGAGCACTGACTCTGGTCTTATCACTCCAATTGTAACTAATGTCTCAGAAAAAGATGTACTTGCCATATCTGAGGACGTAAAGGCCTTAGCAGAAAAAGCTCGTTTAGGAAAATTACAACCAAACGAATTTATGGGTGGTTCATTTACGTAAGTTTTTATATTCTGTCGTTAATTGTCCAATTATTGTTTGTCTGTTCCTTTTAATCAGTCCCATTTAATAATTTTAAATTCTAGTGTATCCAATCTGGGTATGTTCGGGATTCATCATTTTAGTGCTATAATAAATCCTCCACAGTGTGCTATCCTAGCGGTCGGTGGAACCACACTCTCGATAAGTAAGCTATATAGTTTCACATAATATTGTGCCATTGTGTCTCATAATATATTTTATATCCTTAAATTATCAATGTTAATTTCAATTTTAAATAGGTGACGATGGTAAACCTAGAACAACAACAGGATTAACCCTATCTTATGATGCATCCGGTATTAGTGAAGACTCTGCTGCTAAGTTTTTGGCAACATTAAAATACGAAATGGAAAACACCAACGAAATCTCAATGGGTATTTATAGTCTTCAACATAGATTAGAAAGCATGGAACTATCACAATAGGTTATAAGTTATAACGTCATAATTTGTAACTACCTGTTCAGAATTACAATATTTGAAAGTATTAGTCTGTGTTATAGTTCTAGTATACTTATTCATAGTCTATCTATTTATTTCGGATTTATCCCATTTGATAAACCTGCTTTAAAACGAAACTTGTATGAAATCAAAAAGCTTAGACATTTAATTATTTTTACTACAATGTATAATGTATTGTTGCAAATAAATTATGTAGTATACCTGAACACGGTTCAATGCTAAATGTTAATGTAGCCTACCCAAGGGCGTATCTAGGGAGTTCACAGGGTGGTAAATGTGTATATGGACAGTGGTGATGACTAGGTATAATAAAATGTCTATAAATTAACGATTTTCTAATCTACTGTACTGACTATTCATGCAGTTACATTTTAAAGCTTTCTCAAATGTTCTCCTGCTCTGCAACATTTGCTTACGTCTCTTTCTGTATTGCACAAACAGATACAAATCCAAATACAATAGTCGTCTTCGTAAGTTCTTTTGCTGGGGCTATATTTTATGAAACCGTCCATTACCAAAATCCTCATCGTCATATAACTCGGTACCAGAGATTATTACACAAATCTCCCTTTTACACTCATTGGAGAAAAGCAGGCTTTATGTTTCATTTTATGGTTTTCAATTACCAAATGGTTCTTCTTCGAAATGCTAGTCTTCTTAATATCCTATGGATAGTATGGTAGAAATGCAGCTTAAGGGCAATTTAATTATATTTTATATGGGTATAACCTTGTATAAACTCTTGTTGAAACGTTTTTAATTATAAATGTTGAAAACTGAGCATAACCAGGTTATTTCCACAGACTTGTTAAATATTATAATAAATATTTCTGCAATATTGTAATAAATATTCTACAATATTTTAAGTAATAAATATTTCTGCAATATTATAATAAATATTTATAGTAAGAGACTGTCCTAGTTTGGTTATTTCATAAAAGGGGAAGTAATTTCTCCATGACCTTGGTCGTACTTACTTTAAACCCTTATACAAGCTAAGCTTAACCAGCAAGAATTTAGTTTGTGCCCCAAAATTACAACATTCTTACTAAAATCTGAAACTGTGATGCTTTTTGTACATATTTAGGACTAAATTAGATGAGAATATCTTATAACCCCATGCAGTGACTTGCATTGTGCTAACTGACTAACAAACAGGACGAATTTTATGTGAACTTTTTTCAAGCAAATGCCAAATGAACACCAAATAGTGAACGTACGCACGAAGAAACACAATTGTAAAAGTTAAATACACGAAATCCACTTTATTTCTCTTTGCACAAGTTTAATTTCTGTAAATATTCTTTTGACAAAATTTCAAAGTGAAACTTGTTAAATGAGGCTTATCTTGAGCCCATGTATTCTTTAACTTACAACATTCTTATCTGTAACATTTTCATAAGTAGTAGTAATAGAGAGTATATAATATTTTTGTTATATATGTTATAAGGGTGGTGATTTCATATACACAATCGAAATCTCCTTGCTGTAGTTTGTTGAAAAGTTTCTTGTTCTTCTTCTTGTTCTGGTTTTTGTTCTCATAGCACACAAAGTAAATAGGAAGTGAAAAAAATGGACATTAGCGATACAAGGAGTGTGATTGCATTGCTTGGGTTGGAGTAGGACGGTCCAACAAACCACACAGCAGCATTTCTTTTGTCCCCTGTGCAATTTTTGAATGTGAAAGCAGCGCATTGTAAACCTTCCGACTTTTTTGAACCAGAATTATCTTTGTTTGATTTTTTCATTGTTTCTCTGACAAGATTCTCTGCCATCCTTTGAAGAAAATCCGCTGCAGACTTACCACATTGCAAGTGAGACAACTCCGTGACGCATTGGAGAAAGCGAATCCTCACACTGGAAATGCAAATAAAAAACTTTTAGAATTTCAAAGTGTGGGTCTCTTTTAAACTAGTAAAGTTTTGACTAAATCTACTATCTTCCTATATGCTATAGCTCTCACAAGTGCATTTGTAATCTGTATGGTGTATACTTATGCACACACGAAATACAATTTATAAACCGACGGAAATTTCAATGTACCTCATCTGGTAGGAAAAATACATAAAGAATCTTTAACGGAGAGAATATTACATGTAGATTGGAAGGAAATTATATTCGAAAGATTATCTTGATGTTCTATACAACAATTTATTCTTGATTTAATTTTTCCTTATTTTTGAAGTATAAAAAGTTTTAGTAGGATATTCTATGTACTTTGGGATTTTTATTCAATAGTATATAGATCTTTGACTTTGTTGGCTATTATGGGATGGATTTTTAGCATTATTCTCTCTGCACTATTTTAGATACCAATAAATCACTATGACATGACTCTGAGACCTTGATTTAATACCTTATAGCATTAAAGATGAAAAGATAAGGTATAAACACGTGGGAAAATGCCTTTGCTCAGGAGTTAGACATGTAGAAACTGAAACTCGTACTAGAAACACAAGAAGGATGATTTAATAAAATGTACCTACGTGTCCTTCATTCTGTTGTAAGTAGTTTTTTAACTTTTCTAGTTTAGCAGGAGATAAAATTCTATTATTTCATTTCTTCGGTTTCTAATGAAATAAAAGACTTTGAAAGTTCCATTATGTCTTTCGTATGGCATTAGAGCATTATTGATAGCTTAGTTAGAGTTGTACTCGGAGCAGAGATTCGAGAATAATAAAAAACGACGAGGAGGAACCATTCAAGTGCTAACACTCTCAATGTCTCTCAACCTCGACTGGAATGAAAGAAGTACTTTGCATGTTGACAAAGTTGACATAATCAAAGCGATCAATGCAGAAAACTTTTTTCCATGTGTACACTCTCAAGTATCTCATCCACTTCTTTTACGAATTTCCTAAAAACTAGTCACATTACTTACTTACATTACATTACAAGTCCTTCTACGATGTACTTCACAAAAGACCAGTAGGTATATCGATTTTGATCTTCAATCTTTCATTTAATACACCTAGTATATTATAGTATTACGATTCGGTACCTATGCCGTTACTATTAGGAATCCAGTGTTCTGTAAAAAGTATTTAAGCAGGTAGGTATTCCATGCACTACTCTATTAATGCAAACCGTCTCTTCATAATGAATTTCGCAATTTGCACTGATTTAAGCTATTACTAGAATCTGTACATCTATATAGGAATGAAGCATTACATTTATAAATACACCAAACCTAAAGATAACATAATAAGTAAGTCCAAACTTGCAGCCGATGTGGGACAACGTCCATAGACAGACAGATTAGGATTCGCGTGAAGATCTCAAAAGTTTGGCCTTAATAATTTCAAGTGCATACGCTAAACAAAGTCAATATCAGTTGCAATCAGCAGAAGAATCTTATACTCACCTTATATCTGCATAGAACATGAATGTATATTTTTACAGAGTAAGTTTACAGAGTAAGTAATTTAAAATTCCAAGTCGTATTTAATATGAAAGAAAAAGGAACAATGGATACCTTTGATCTACAAATGTATGTAAGTATAAATAAGTTGCGACTCATTCTTATCTGAATAATAAATGCGAAATTGAAAATTCTGGTAAATAATGTAAAAATCATTTAACCAAATGAAATGCTTTGTAACAGAAAGTTTCCAGCTGCCATTTATATCAAAAAATGACCTAGTTAAATTTTTAATCGTTTCTATACCTATCATTCAATTTGTACTTGAAATTTTCAATAATATCTACCTTGAAGAGTATCACTATTAATTATTTTTGTAGCCTCAATTTATTTCAGATTATTTTATGACATTTTTCTTCAGGTTTACCTATACCTTACCGCACTTTACAAGGTATGTAATATTTAGTATAGGTATAGAATTATCTGTATAGAATTACCTATTGTACTGCCTATACCTATTACCTAGATATTTCCTGTAGTAAACGATGAAGACGCTTTTTATTACTTGTGATACATTTTAGAGTGTTTTTTTGATGGCTCTCGTAATCTCAAAAATCAGACAGGTCTCATCAATCAATTTCAAATAGAGTCGATGTATTTCTGCTTTTTATGCATTAAGTTTGCAACCCGTTTCGTAATATTCGACACTACATATGTAGTAAAGCACCTATAATATATAGGTAGGTAGAATTACTTTAGTAAATCACTTTTTCTAAGTTTAGGTGTAGGTAATATAAAGTCTCTGTATAAATATATCCACTCTTCTATATAGGTATTGATATAGTACGCACATGTAGTAGTAAAGATGTAATACTTCCCCTTCACGTGTAAAACATACATTTGAACGTTTTCCGTTTTCTAGCACAAAATTACAGAGGATATTGGAAGCTTAAGAGATGCAATGTAAGTAAAGATACTACCTATAGACTGAAGAAACTTTCATGTGGAACGGTGTAGGTATATCACGTAGTATTTACACACTTTGATCAAGTGTAATTTTAAACTTTTGTGGAAGTACTTTCTTCTTGTGAGTAGGTAGCCTGCTGTGGTATTAGCATCGTTGCTTGTTGTAATAATGTTATCCTTATCTAAGCTTAAGTTAAAAGGATTGATCGTTTTATTACTCCGTACAACAGCTCTGGGCAAATACCACATACAAAATAGTCTATACTTCTGCTTATCATTTATCAAGGAAACTTTGCTAATACTTTCCTACAGAAGCAGTTAGTAGTCTTCTCTCACAATATACTGCATAATGGGAATATGTTTCCATTTTTATTATCTTCAATGATATTCGATGTTGTGGTACATAAGGGATTACCAAAAGGGTAAAATACACTCATAGGTACACTAAAGGCTGTACAAACAAAATCATTCTAAATTACTCATGGTTAATAAAGATGCTTAACTTTTAATATGTTTGTCTCACTTTACATAAATACTCTGCGAATGACAAATAAGGGAGTAATTACACTACATAACAAAATTCGCAATGGAAAAATGTTAGCCGTTCTATGATACATTACTATATAGACTCGAAATGATTTAGATTCTCAGAAAACAAAGAAAAGTACATGTGCGATTAAATTTCATACATATAACCTTTGCCAGTTAGTATTGTATGGATTCCTACTACATAATATAAGTTTAAAAAAGGAAACAATTTTTTCCATATAGTGTAGGTATAAACGGAGAGATTCAAACTAAATGCAAATGTATTATAGGATATCGCGAATTCGACGATAAATATTTCAATTTGATGTTATTAAGGGCATTAAATTACAATGAAGATAGAAAGGCAAAATTCACTAGAAAGGAGCTGCCAAATTTTGTCTATTGGGATTTAAGCCCATAATGTCCCTACACATCTACAAATAAAACACCTTAAAAAGTATCTTAATGTTTCCGGCACACTGCTTAAACCCTTACATTAATTACGTTTTTATGTGACAAGGTATTACACAACTATTGTACATTACCAGTACGATTAATGTCACTACAACTAAACATCCGACCTTTCTACAACTTAAGAATCTATCGAAGTCATGAATTGAATTGAAAACCGACCCTTTTAAAATACAATTAAATGTATCAGCAATGACATTATAACATACCTATATAAGTTCTTCAATAATCGCATTTAAAATTTAACAATAACTAACAATGAATTTGCTTTCAATCAGTAATCAGTATAGTGGTAATCCAAAATGTAAAGGAAACTACCTTTCATGACTTTTCTATTTGTTTGCAGATTTTCTCTGAACCTATATTATATGGTTGTGTACTTCTAGTACTTACGGCTAACAAAGTAAAGCTAACCCCATGCTTGGCTGGGAGTAAATACGTATATTATTATGTTACTTATCTTTTCTCTGACATAATGCACTTACTTGTATTGTAATTGTACTGTATAGGTAACTCTAAGTCAGGTATAAGTTAAGGTTATGTGTAGAAAGGCTTAGTATTGTAATTCCATTTGTGATTGGTGAAACCTTAAAGGCTTTCCTTTACATGCAACTAATACTTCTATTTATTTCTCTCTTTTCCCTTTTTATGTGAACCAAAGTACTGAGGGGCCATCGCTTCTTGTCCAACGTTGTCCG